>WYDI02026472.1:0-108374 GCA_009867235.2 Psittacus erithacus | reverse complement strand
GGATTCGGCTCCGTGTTTTGGTTCAGCTCAAGCCGCTCCCTCTGCTTTAGTCTCGGTATCATCAAAGCCTCCTTAATAAGATTTGTATCTCTGCCACATTCATTTTCAGCCTGTTGTTAATGCAGCCAAAATGGCAACCTCTCCATCCCATAATAGTTGTGTTTTTAAAGAATTATGTGGGTTTTTTTCTGTTTGTTTTTGAAATCACTTTTCAAGTTGAGGCAGAGCAAGATAACAGTATAGATGAAATCAATAGCACACAGAACTGATAGAAAATTACCCGGGCTTAATAAACTTCACGCATGGCTTCCTATTGCAGCTGTATATCAAAAAGAAAACAAATATAGATGCTGTTGTGGAGAGCTGGCGAGCAGAAGTTGGCGCTGTTTGAAATAAGATGGTTATTAAAAGGGTTACAGATGAGGCAGCTTTTATCTTATTCAGGTGAGTTTGTTTCCTCCTATGCTCTTATTACATTCCTGATGGTTGTGGTTTGTATCTAGATCTCTTCTTTCTTCAGACAGACCTGCAAGGAGTTGCTGGGTTTCTAATAGCTCTTTCCTCCCCTCATGGCTGGGCTCTGCTGGGTCCCACTCCCCTGCCTTACTCCTGGGGGTTCCAGGTAATTTTGGGGAGATTAATGCTAATATTCACCCCAAAATCTGAGCAGCCAACTCCTTCCAGCAGCCGCGGCATCCTCCAGGAGGGTGACAACCACTGAATTAGGTCCCTCACCCCTTTCCTCTGGGAAATGTGGGAGGGATCAACATGGCAAAGCAATTAAAGTAACCATCACAGACCAGCAGCAAAGGAAAAGGCACAAAAAGTGGGGCTAGTTCTATGACAAGAAATGAGGCTGTAAACCCGGGAGCAATCGGACCGCAAAGGCAATTGCAGCTGTTTCAAGACTTGGTGAAATTCATTTACTTCTTCCTTTTTGTTGAAGGCTTTTGGGGAAAGAGGGCTCTTTGCCCCCCAGTGCTGGCACCCGGAGTTCCCTTATTTACCTCCATATCTTAACTCTGTGCTCCTGGTTTAATTTTTGGAGGGACAAAAGGAAAAATGGGGGCTTGTGCCCACAGTGGAGCTGCAGGAGCCATCCCTGAGAGCATGGACCAGCTTGTGAAGGTTTTGGTTGCCTGCTCCTCCCAACAGCTTCCCAGGCAGAGATTTTAGGTGGATCTCCTCTTCACGAAGAGGGATCATGGGGGTTGGAGGGAAGTGTGATGGGGAGGAAAACCTCTGTGGCTCCCAGGTCATGGGTGTGTAGTGGTTTGGGAGCCAAGACATTGGGCTGAAGTTGAGGACATCTGGATTTAAACCTTGATGGTGTCCCAAGATTTCTGTGGGACATCAGGAAGTCCTTTGGTGCAGCCAGAGGAAAGGTTTTTTCCACTTGGAAAGCATTGGTCTCAGCCTGGAAGCTGTGTCCTTGAGCATCCCATCACCTATTTTAGGCATTGCGTTGCCAAAGTTACAGCGCCTAAAGTGCATCTCTGGATCTCACCTTAAATCCTGGAAAGCTCAATAAGTGCTCACATGTTATGATGATGAGTTGCCTATAACTCTCGCTAAATACGTATCTATATATATCTCCATATTCACTTAAAGGATGAAGCCATCTGACTTGAATATTTATTGCTGTGTTATTTATGCTGTGTGTTCCCATAGCCCTGGAGCAGGACCCTGAGCCCAGCCGTGGGGTTTCATGGTCATTAGGGGAATGTGAAGCCCTCAGTTCTCTTCCACAGCCTGCGATTGACTTGTGGGAGCCTCCAAATGATTTAGTCTGGCCCCAGATTTCCCTCTTTGGCTGGGTTAAATGGGGCCACTTCAGTGCATCTCACAGACAAGGAAATGGAGTGCTCCTGCTCCCAGTGAAGTCAGTAAGGGAAACTGGGGAAAACCTGATTTCCATGTGTTTTAGTAGCTTGGTGAGATCAATTTTTTAGGGTTGCAACTTAATTCAACTTGAAAAATCTCTTGGAAAAACTTGAAAATACCCTGAGCTTTGCCCTTCTCCTCTGCAAAAGGAGTTGAGCTGCATGGAGCAGGAAGACTTGGCTGGTGACACCGATAGGGCCCCCATGTTGCTGTTTTATTACCCTGATAAGGTCCATTTCCATCTCAGTCAGCAAATTACAGTGACTCTTAATGGCAAAGAAGCAAAGTAAAATCACCCTGTTTATTATTGCTGAAACCTGCCCTCTGCAGCACAAACTTGATGTACTGACTTTGGCAGTTGTCCTGCCCAGTACTTCTCCCTGCTGCTAAAGATGCTGAGGTTGGAAATGAAACTCCAGTTAAGAAAGCTGGTGATGCCATAGGAGACACTCTTCTGGGTGGATGCACAAGGATGGATGCCCCTATTTCAGATTCATCCATGAGGAATGCTGAGATATTTTGCAAAGAAAACAATTCCCCCCAGGTTTAGAGCTGGGAGCTCAGGTCCAAACTTGCGCCCAGCCAATGAAGAACCTGCTCCGTTTCTTGATGCCCAGCCTAAATTTGTCTGTATCTCTCCTGATTTCTCTGGGTAATTTACTAGTTCATAACTAGAAGGAAATTAGGTTTTGAAGAGCCTGTATCCTGAGATTTATTCTGCTCCTGTTCCCTTTGAATCGGGAACCATCAATAGTCATGGTGTGTCACAGGGTATCTAAATTACAATGCACCATTTCAGCTGCCTAATTGGATGAATGAATGAATTTTAGAGGAAATTAATGAATGGTGAAGAGCTCATTTTTTCCTGCTCCCCTCCCTGTGCAAATTTCTGGCAATGTAAATCAATTGCCTGCGCTTGAAATTCATGAAGCGTTGAGGGGATCCCCACAGCTTTCCCAGCTCCCTCGTGGCTGCCTTGGGAGCTGATGGAGAAACACAGCCAGCCAAAAATGTCGATTTGCTGGAATGGTTTTGCAAGTGGTTCTTTATGGGGGTTTTCCTGCTGTTTCCAGCCCAGAGGAAGAGGGTCTGTCACTTCCCCCAGGACCCACATCGGCTAGAGGATGGGACCAATGGTGGGATGCATCAAGCTCTTGTGCTCAGGCCATTGCTTTGGGCTTTTAGTTGGTATCAAGTATATAAAGGAATATGTATAATATATGAGATGTACATGTATAAATAAAAGTAATATACCAGGTATATAAAGTAATTGAATATAAAGTAAATATAGCTATATCAGAGTGTATATACACTTCATCTCTATATAAGTATATAGCTTTATATATAAGTATAAAAGTAAATATATATAGTGTGGATTGGATCTAGGTAATCTTTAAGATCCCTTCCAACCCAACCCATTCTATGACTCTATATGTGTATAAAAATATAGGTTTATATAAAGGTCTACAGGTTTTACTCCATTCATGGAGGCTTCATGTCTTGGTGCGTTAGGGCTGCTGACCTGCCCTGGGATCTGTTTAACTGCTGGGGGAGAGCAGGAGGGCTCTGGAGGATGCTCAGTGCTGCTGCAGGGGGACATGGATTATTCTGGGCAGATTTCCCCTTCGTTTGTTTTATCATCACTCCTGGAGAGAGGGAGATGGTCTTGTGGTGGGGAGAGGAAAACTGGGATGGGAATGGGGAAAGGAGAGCAGGTACGGATGGTGCCAGGGACTGGAGTGTGGGAAGCTGACCTATTTAGTCATATATGTATTTATACACAGGGCCAAGTGTACTTATTTCCTCTTGGCTTTAAGGAAGGAAAGTAAAACAGGACCCAAATAAGTGACCTGGTTTAAACCACTTTGCAGGATTTCACAGAAAAAAGAGGAGTCCCTCTGGACTTGAGAAACTTCAGCTGAAGTTTCACCACTTGCAGCACATTTGAATCTCACCAGGTAACTTCATTTGGTTTCCTTAATGAAGGCGGCGCAGCGGGGTTAATTCTGCTTTCTATGTAGAAAGATTAAGTAGTAGTTGGGTAAAACACTTCATCACTGAAGTGATTTTCAGGATGTACTCACTCTGAAGGCACAGATGTAATACCTGCTTTTAAATTCAATTAGCTCTGACTCAGTTGTGTTGCCTGAATATATTACCGCAGCTTGAGAGAGCGTTATTCTTTAAAGCTAAAGAAAAGGAGGGAAAAAGAAAGAAAGAAATAACTATTTGGAGATTTCCCTAAATGTGTTTTAATTCCCTCAATATGTCATGTGCCTTAACAGCTCCTGACACTCCCAGGGCTTCCCCTTTCCCTGGCAGCAAGTCCCTGTGCCGGCACACAGCCATGTGGGGCTCCAGGGTCACGAAGAGCGAATGGATGTAGTGATGCTCAGATCCCTGTTTCACAGCTTCCTTTATCCCTCTTGTATGCCCCACTCGTGCCTTGCAAGCTCAGGTGTTTGGGGGTTTCCTTCCCTGCTTGCTGCTGACCAGCCACGTGCCCCAGAGCAGGTCCTGCCTATCCCATTACCTGTTTATTGCAGTTTTATGGGACATCAGAGGGAAAGGCAAAATTAATGCTTGTGTAAACCCACTTGGAGATCCAAGGATGAAAGATGCCATAAAAATGTCATCTAATTTCTAATTAGAGACAACTCCAAAAGACAACAAGGCTTCTGCTGGATGGGATATTCCAGTTCAATGAAATGTGAGGGCCATGACAGTGCGTTTCCATGCAGTGATGGGCAGGAACCTCCTGGAGATGATGCCCATCCAGCAAAGCATTGCACTACTGGTTGGCACTGGCAGCACTGGGCTGTGGCAGCCTGGAGGGGTGTGTGGGGAAGGGATATGTGCAGTGAGTGGAAAGGAAGGGCTGAACTCCGTGTTTTCCTGCAAAGCAAGGAGGAAATAGCTGGAGTCTGCATCTCCGTTTGGGATGGGAATAGGTGAAGCCATCCTATTTCTCAGGATTGCTGGAAATGGAGGGGGGGAAAAAACCCAATTCACAGCAATTTATGAATTAAAGTGTATTTTAAGGCTATTCAAGCAGTCCTGAGCGTCTGGCTTTTGTTGGCTTTTTCCAAAGCATCCATTCATTGTTTGCCTGTTTCTCTCGGCTATAAACCATCTGTTTTTACTTTTGAAGCACACACATTAATGTTCACGCTCCTGGTCTCCAGTCCCAGATACTTCTCCAGGGATTTGAATGCTTTTGGGAATCCTCTACTCTTTTCCTCCTTCTCCTTCCATCTGCCGGTGGCCACCACCATGGATGGGTTGCTGTGTGCACAGTGCTTTTGGCTCTCATGGGCAGAAAGTTACTACCCACCCTAATAAAACAAGATCTCAGCATCCCTGTGGGGCTGAGACCCCCAACTCCAAAGAGGGAGGCAGGATAGAAGAAAAGAGAAGCAAAAGCTTATTCGATTGCTGGGAACTTGAGTCATGGAGAAATTAAATGACCTCCCCAGGCTCATAGAGAGAAACTTCAGCAGGAACAGTTGGATCCCCATCTGAATTTGCTCTTACAGGCAGGCTGGGTTTCTTCTAGTTCCACCCTGATGAAGCGAGGAAAAACTCCAGGTCCATCCTGATGGAGTGAGATACAGTCGGGCTTTTTGATATCGCTTCCTCTCATCATCGCTTAATTTCTCTGAGCTCTTTTCTGCCGAAGACAGCAGGGTCTCTGGCTGCTGTGTCTTGGCTGGAGGAATTCTGATTAAAACTATCTTAATAGCACGTTGGTTCTGAAAGCCTTGTGGGCTCCGCACGCTGCAGAGCGGATCAGAGCAAGGGCAGGGCTTCCTGCAGTGAGAAAGGGCGTGCGGAGGCTGGAGAGAGGCGCTCGGTAAACCCAGCCAGAAGTGCCGCTTCTCCTAATGAGTCTCCCCGGGTTCCCTGGCTCTGAGAATCCTCCAGCACTAAAGGTGGAGTGAGAGGCTGTGGTAGCAGTGCTTGTCCTAGCAGCAGGCGCGTTGTCTCATTGATTTAATGCAGCTTTGCTCCAGAGATTCCTCTGTTTGTAGCTGGTGCGGGTGAAGCTGGAGGCAGCAAAGCCAAACTGGCTGGGAGAGGTTGGTCAGAGAAGCAAGGGGCAGTGATGGATGGAGCTGATGATGGCCAGGAGGGACCAGGAGCCACAGGTTGCTCCGTCAGCCCCACGTGTGGCAATAAACCCCCTCTGCAGGGACACAGCCATGGGGCTCAGCTGCTGCTGCGTCTTTACCCATGAGGACTCCCCTGCTCATCCAAGGGGTCATATCTGCCATGGAGGCAGGGTCAGGCCCCGGCTGCACTTAACAGCTACAGCTTGGAGCTGCGTGAAGGGTTCAAAGACAAACACGGCCCCTTTTTCTGCCTGAGCCTGTGGCAAGGGAGATGCAGGGGCTGGTTTCGGCTCTGGGGTTTATTCCCCATCCTTTTCAGTTGCTTTCTGGTTCCTTGGGGATCCCCTGGGGCTGCCTGGCTTGGTGCTCATAAGATGCTTCTATTGCAGCACCCACTTGTCCATCACTGTGGATTTTGGCTGGGCCAGGCTTGGTGGGATGCAAGGACATGCCCTGAGCTGTGGTTGTGCAAGGAGACACTTGGCCCCTTCCCAGCACTGGTTTAACTGGGGGGGAGTGGGTTGACTCATTGGCTGCTGCAGGGGGCATTTGCTGGGAAGCAGCAGCTTTCTCTGCTGTGGAGAATCTGATTAAGCTCTTATTAAATTCATTTTTGTTTGGTTTTTTTCCCTGTCCCTAACTTGCTTTTAGAGCCTTGGGCTGGAATTTTCCTCTAATGGTGGCTGCTTTGGTCCTGGCAGAGGCACCCTTTGGCTTTGGTTCCTGAGGAGGGATGTATGTGCTCAGTACTGGGTATATGGACTTGGCTGCCCCTTCTCCAGCAGGCACTGGAGTCCCCAGTTAATGTGTGGAGTCTGCTGCTGCCAACGCAGGTGACTGTGGTTCTTCAGACAGAGGTGCTAGGTCAGGAAAGGCCCTGGGCCCACTCTGCCCTCGCAGGAGTGTTTGCTCCCTACCTACGTCCATCTGGCTGGTTTTAAATGTTCATTTCTCACTTGAGCCCCTCAAAAGCCCCGTTTCCAGCACTGACGGCAGCAGAAACGTGTTAGGAGGAAGGAAAATGAGGTGGAGAGTCACAAATAAGTACTGAGAGACACCCCAGCAAGACCATGGGTTCTGCCCCCGGATGCCTGTGCGGAAAGCAGGGGCTCTGGGCTCCCTTCTATTGCACATTATCTGTTCCCAGCACTGCTGCAATAGAAGTGACTTTGAAAGGGGGACAGCCCTGTTCCCAACCCACCCATCCCAAAGGCTGACTTGAGCCTCCTCCTCCAATTCCTTTCTCTCTCTGTTACTGCATTTGGGAGGGGAGGATTTGGGTCTGAGCCCGGATGGTGGGGACAGGGTGTCCCCAAAGCCTAATGAAAGTGCTCAGAGCCAGGCTGGAGCTTTGCAGGGAGAAATATTTGATTTATGATATGAGTCAATGATATTTCTCTGCCAAAATGCAGAAGAGGTACAGGCTGATGAGTCAAAGGCAGCTCCATTTCCATAATGGATTTGTTGCCTGGAAAGGGGAGGCAGGGATGTCTGTATTGGCCAACCTGACCCTGCAGCGATGGGATGGCAGGGAAGGTCTGGGAGGGAGAACATAAATATATATATATATACGCACACACGCGCAAAATACATTTTAACCCAGCGTCTGAAGTGACAATGCAAACCCACACTGTTTCCGCTATAAGCCCAAGCCTTGGATTTACCTACCACTAATCCCCATGGACCCCTTTGCTGCTGCTCTGACACACAACGTGGGATGCAGGATGTGTATCAAGGGCTGTGATTTCATTCCCATGTCTAAAAACACAATGATTTTGTGGCAGTTCCATGATTCCTGGGTCCTGTGTAATGATTTTCTTCTTAACTGGCAGCGCTGTGATGGACCTGCCAGCTTTTGCTGATGTATAAAGATTTCTTCTTCAAATGACAGGAAACGTGATTTCCCCCAATATTGATATTAATTCTATGCCATTATTTCTTTATTTCTGGGCTCTGAAAGCGTGAAGATTTGTGTTTCAGAATCCACACAGGAAGGCTGAGTTGATAGATTGGTTGCAAATGAAGAAAAGCACGTGTGGCTCTTCCCCAGTGGGTTTAATTTTATCCATCTGCCTCAATCATGGTTGCAGATTAAGTCACAATATTCAGTGGAGTTGTGTTGGCATAACTTGGATTTTTGTTTCCCCCCTTAAATACTGAAGCAGTTCCTGGCCTGGGGAGGGATCCGGCCCCCTGGTTCTTGCCTTTTCTCTGCCTATCCCATGGGTCCCAGCTGAATTCAGAGCCTTGCTTAAAAACCAAATCCTGCACCAAATCCTAGCTTCTTTAATCCAAACCGCTTGGATTTCTGAACCTGGGACCTGGTCCAGCGTTGAGCTATAGGAGGAATAACTGTGCTCTTTCCACCAGCGTTGCTGATGCTGTTGAAGCGCTTGCTTCATCACAGGAAAGCACTGGAAATGACAGAACAAGACCCCCCCCAGAATGGTTCCAATCTGGGCAGCCAGGGAGAGTCAGAGACTCTTCTCTGGGCTACCACACACTGGGAGTTAATATCTGTGCAGAGCCAAGAGCCGCAGGTGGGACAGGATCTAGATCAGCAGCCACCAGTCCCTAATTAAATCTTAATGAGTGGTGCTGGAATCATTAGAGCCCATCCACGTCCCCAGCCAGGCACTGGGAGCTGTGGGAAGAGGTGAGCGAGGCAAAGCTGAACCCACCATTAATTCCTTAAATCTGTGCGTGGCATTTCTGACCCTGCCCTGGTTTTATTTTCCTCCTGGATGATGCATTTCCACATCCAGCCTTGGGTCAGATCCTGCTGCGAGGAGCCTGGCTGATTCATGGAGCTGACGGGATGCATGGGCCAGATTTGGCTTCTTTAAACAAACCCTCCTCATGCGCTTTTAAGCAATATGAGAGGGTTTTTACTGTGTGTTTGGCTTCGTTTTACTGCTCAGGTGGAGGAGCAGGGTCACACTCTGTGTTAAACCACTGCTGTGGTCCTGCCAGTGAGGATGCAGCAAAGATTCCTCCAGCAGCTCAGCCCTCGGCCCATGCTGGAACCATCCTCGAAGCCTGAGATTTAATATGCATTGCAAAATGTTTGTTACAATTAATTAGGGTAACTCTGAAAACTCTTCACATAAAGAGACAGGCCCTTTTCTTTCTGAGCTCATTCAATTTAGCTGCCATTCCATAAATTTCACAGTTGCTTTTGCAGGATGCTGTGGTTTCCAGTGGAGGGGTTTTATTCTTGTGATTTATTTAGTTAGTGCTCTTTAATCAGTGAACTAACTTGATTCTGAGGGCAAAAAGGAAATCAAATGCTGAAAACTGAGCCAGAAATTGGGAGGAAGTGCACAAACACAGGGGCACATGTGCAGCCTTTGTGCTCTTTAGGCAGTGGTGGATGGAGCTGTCTCACCCAGTAACCCAGCCAAGTGGCTGAAACTGCTGGCCTCTCCACTCAGGGCTGAATCCTCCTGGCGCGCTGCAGACGTTGTGCTTTCAAGCTGTCCCATCTGCAATAGAAACATTTCTCCTCTTTAAGAACCAAGCATGGAATAAATAAAACCATCATGTCTTTTACTTTTTCACCCAGTAAGTACTGCTCCCCCCTCCCCTTCCCTTTAAAATGGCTTATTAACCAGCCCCGAGCTGGGATGGAGAGAAGATGTGCCCTGGTCCTCGCCTCGCTGTCCTCATGCCTCATTGCTTGTAATAAATCACCCACAGGCGCAGCGAAGTGGGGGTTAACAACGCGTGACTCCATCCTCCATCTCCCTGTCCCAGGGCCTGGGGAGTGAGGAATGGCTACTGGTTGGCTGGGAAAGAAAGGATGGAAAGGGAAATAAAGGAGGTGGGTGGCTGGGGTGGGGGGGATCCTGCAGTTGGGATGCTCAAATGCTGTGGTTTGTCTCCTCGATGCTCTTTGCTGGCTCCTTTGGCAAGTAGTAAGGAAAAAGCAGTGATTGAACAAATATCTCAGTGACTGGGTTACGTGGAAAAGAAGCTAAAACAACAAGAGACAATTACAGAAGAAAAACAGAGACATGGTTTTCCTAATGCAATTTCAGTCACTCGGAACACTCCTCCTGGCCCACTGAAGGAGACTTCTGTTTCAAGCTGCCTTTAGCCGCAGACATCAGATATCTGTTTCTGCTGCTTTTATTATCAAAAGAAGTCCGCGTGAGCTCAGTTTGCACTTGGAATGCAAGAAGAAAATGTTTCCTTCCCCACAATTTTATATATTTATCCCTTTGGCTAAAGCCTTTGATTGTGAGAAGTGCAATTAGCAAGTGGCGGGCGTGCAGTTTGACTTCTAACCAGAGAAAGTCCCAGTGCAAATGAAAAGCAGGGCTTTAATGAAACACGGCATTTCCTTTACCTTCTTGCTGTAATTGATTCCGACCCACAGACACCTGAGCCAGTGTGCAGACACACACATGCAAGAGTATATGATGGTAATAGTGTCCCTGTAATCCACAGCCCTCCCTGCACAATATAAAGCAAATAGTGCAGAGGGACTGATGAAATGGCATTCCTGTTTAAGGAGATGTTTCTTGAACTCCAGAGCTGCAGATTTCCACTTGCTTTAAGCTCCAGTTCTGTGTTGCTTCTTTTAGCAGGGTCCTCATCCTGCCTGATGTCCTGAACCGTTTATTGATAAAGTTACTGCAGGGGTAACACAGCCCAGAGAGAGGATTTATTGTCCCTGATTCAAGGATGGGGAAGCTGAGGAGCAAGTAGGTGGTACCCAGGAGCAGGTTCCACTCCATGTGTCAACAGCAGGGCTAGGAATAGGACCAGGGTCTCCATTCTTAGGGCTGGGTGATGGGAGACCTGACAGACAGAGAGCCCTCTGTCCATGTGTCCTGCACAGCATCTGCCACTGCATCAGGAAACACAGAGGAGCACTCTGGGACAGCAAAACCTGGGCTCAGTGTGGCATTGACCACCCAGGTCTGATGCTTTATAAAGGCTTATTCTCTTTCTATTCTGGCTCCCTAATAGCCCAGCTCTGCTTTCCCATTCTCCTGCCACCGATTCAAACCCACTCTTTTCCTTCTTCCTAAATTCCTCATGGGTCACCATGGTGGAGCTGCCACAAGCCCCAGGTCCTGTGTCCAGGCAGGATTCCCCATTGTGCCACACAGCTACTGGGGCCTTAGACACCCCATTCACTCTGGGAAGGTTGGTCATTACAGCCCACTATTCGTCTGAAAGATGAATCTATCACTTCTTTCAAGCAATGAGATGGGCCTGATTCTCCTGCCATGCTGGCATCAGTGGGGGTGAGCCCATGGAGAGGGGTGGCAGTGTAAATAGCCAAGTTTCCCCAAGGACAGCCGAGCCCTCATATCTCCAGCAAATGAGATGCAAACAGAGCAGTCATTCTCTGAGCCCATCCCAAACACGGGCAAAATCTGCACATCCCAACCTCGCTGCAGAAGCAAACGGGAGGCCACCACATGGCTCCCATGAGGTTTGCAATGGGCTGAAGTGATCCTGGACTGGGGACAAGGCAGACATGGGCTGGGCAAAGTGCCACACACACAAGGGCTTGGGGGTAGAGAACCCTATAAAAGCTGTGGGTCCCTTTCAGCTGAGAAAAGACTTGGGGATGTTCCTGCTCTTTGGGCTGGGGTCCCTCTTGCCACCAGGCTCAGGAGCTCTGAAATCCAGAAAGGACAAAGATTCAGGCCCAGGCTCACATCAACACCCATCTTCAGCCTCTTCGTCCTACCTAAGCAATACACAGAGCTTAGCAATAGGCGGCTCAATCCCTGCTGGCCTTGTGCTGGGGACTCCAGGTCCTGCTTTGCTGTGACTGTTTTGGGCTGCTTTGGGGGAAAAAAGGCACTACTAAGCGTAAAATACCACTGACTTCAGAGCTTTGTATGAGGCCACTGCAGCTTAGGTGGGAACAAAGGAGCTGGATTGTTTGCCTCCAGGATGGGAGAGCAGAGCTTGCAGTGGCAGTGACTCAGAAAAGGATTTAGGGGTCATGGGTGTGTAACTCCCTCATCATGAGCTCCCGGCACAGAGCTGCAGCAAAAAGAGAAGTTGATGTGATCCTTGATTGAGCATTAAAAAAAAGGAGAAGAAAGGGGAAGAAAATCAGAGGAGTCCCCTTGAGTCTGCACAGTGTGCAGGGAATATGATGGAGCTAATCCGGGGCCAGCCCTGCTCACCGTGCTGGCCAGCCCCAAAGGCTAAAGGGGCTTTGATGGTGGTGGGAGGCAAGAGGTGGGGTGAGAGGCTCAGGGTCCCTGAGGAAACACTGGAAAGCAGTGGAGCAGAGGAATTGAACTCCCCCGTGTGTATTGGGCTGGAAACAGAGCCTACAGCCTGTCAAGCAAAATGCTGGAGAAGCCCTAATTGCTGGAAGCTGATGGCAACCTTGGAGGAGGACATGGTGCAGGGCAGAGAGGGCTGATGGAGAGCAAGCGACAAGGGATTTACTGTTGCTCAGAGCCTCCAAGATGAGATTCGGTATTGCTACAAGCCAAAGGCTTTAATTCAGCTGCTGGAGGAGAAAAATAGCTGCAGTGTCTGCATTTGGGAGGAGCAGGGGAGAGTCATGGTGGCCCTTCCCAACCTTAACTCATAAATCCCTCCCTCTCCTGCCCTCAGAGAGAAGGGTGTCCTGCTCTGCCCTCATGGTGTCCCTAATACTTGGAGCTGTGCAGCAAAGCTACAACTATAACTTACCCAGAGCCTCATCCAGGAGGCGGGGAGAAATGGGTTCTTGTGCACACATCTGCCCAGATGCGCTTGCAGGTGCTCCGGATCATGGTGAGATGGAAGGTGGGATGCTGGCCACACAGCAAGGGCAGTGATGGGAGCATAGAGATAGGGACTCCTTCCTGAAACATGCTGGCCTGCCACATCTCCCTGAGGTGTTTGATCTGATTAGCAGATTTGGGATCAGGAAGGAATTTTCCACATATCCCGCAGGATCCACAGAGATTTTTTGCTTTTCTATGTATCGTGGAGTGGAAAACATCTGGGTGTATCAATTACCAGTGACTGCATGGGACATGAGCATCAGTGATGCTTTGGGCTGCCTGGGATGGATCCCCAGAGGACATGTTCAGCCCCTGAGCTGGTTTTGGGACCCATCACCCTGGTCCCAGGCAGAGCTGCGGTGGTGATGCACCATCCACGACACCTGAGCAGGACCAAAAAGTAAGGAAATAGCCTTAAGGACTGAAGTCATGAAGCCTGACTGGGGTTATTGGGCTCTTCCTTCAGGCTGTTTTTCGACTTCATAGATCCCAAGTGCACTGATTGGCTTTAACTGCCCTAAACACCTCCCCTTGGATCCCCACCCACTGCCCCAGCAGTGCTATTTAAGCCCAGGTCAGGCTATGGCACATTCCCCTCCAGTCCTGCTTTCTTCATGGGCTCTCTGTTGCACTGTTTCCAACCTCACCTCCTGCCTGTTCAGACCCTGGAACTTCTTCTAGAGATGGCTCTCACCCTGCTCAGGTATCCCATGATGTGTCCTATACATTTGTGTGCAAACAGGGCTATGTTTGAAAACCTCTGTTGGTTGCCATCAATATATCTGATGCTGAGGTTTTTGTTGTCTGTTTCCTCAATTGGATTTCCAGCCAAAACCTGTGCTCAGAATCTGGGATAAATTAGCCTTAATATTCCCAGTTTTCCCCAGCCCCAGTCACCTCTTTCCTGCTTGGTCATGGTGCGCTGGTGTTAGTCATCTCCCAGCTCAATAAGCACTGACAATGTGTAAAGCAAAAAATGAGCTAAAGTTCCTAATCATCACTCAGAATAAAATGGGACTTGTTGGAAAATGTCAGCGTGGCTATTTTGACAGAGTCCTGTCTTCTCAGCACAAGACTTGTCAAAACCAGCCCTCTCCCTGCAAATATCTGGGTTTCTGCTGTTTCAAAGTAGAAACAACAACTCCTGAGCCAACTTGTGCCTTGTCCTGCCAAGATCCTTCCACCTCTTCTTGAGCTCAAACCCTTCTCCTTCCAAGAGCCAAAAGTTCAGCTTCAAAGGAGACCTTTGAGTCGATTGGGAGGAGCCTCCCTCTTGTGCTGGAGGGGATAAAAGCCAAGCAGAGCCACGGAGGTCCCCGGACCAAAGGAGAGGAGCTGCTCGTGCAGGATGGGGATCTCCAGCTGCTTCCCAGCCTGCAGCTTTCATCTCCTGGTTCTTCCCTCCCCTGGCAGCCGCCCCCTTCCACGCCAGCCTCCTGCCTTTAATTACGTTGTAGAAAAGTCTCACAACTCAGCGATTCAAGGTGGCATTTGAGAGAAATGATTCCCTTTAGCATAGCTGACAGCTAATTTGTGTAAAGTTTAATTACAGCTAGCATTAATTAACTGGCAGTGTGTTGCGATACTAAAGCACGACCATCTGTTCCTTAAACCGCCTCCCCCAAATTGCAGCCCTAATAATTTCAGTGCTGAGAAGGTTGCTCCGGTGGACCTGGTGTGACCGTGGCTGATGTAGGAGGCCGTCGCCCACTGTTGGTGATGGAGCACCAAGCACTCGGAGGGGTGAATCGCAGCTTCAAGCAGTGCCACTACGTAGGCATCAGCTTTGAAGAACGTGTCTTTGGAGCCCGTATGTTGCCTCCCATGTTATGTGTTTAAGTGGAGGGTCAGCTCCTATCTTCCTGCAGTGATGGTACAGAGGGAGGTTCAGTCATTTTGGCTGGCCAGCAGCATGTGCCAGTGCCCTGCATCGCTGTGTGGGAGCATTTTGCTTTTACTGTGTAGGGGAATATGTGGCCATGTGAGATATGAGAGTGGGGAAAAAGGCTCCAAATCACCCATTTACTGCTCTGCTGCAGGACAGGCCTGAGCCAGCACTGCTGAAGGTCCACCAACGTCCTTGCTTCTGTAAGAGTGGTATTGGTAACTTCTCCAGCACCAAAGGAGGACGTGAGTATCTGCATATGAGTGGCCACTTCTCCTGGTTGCGTCCTCTAAGGTGGGTTTGCAGCTCATCCTGGCTTCATTCTGTCCATTCTCATGGCCTTAGCATGTAACCAGCAAAAGCTGAGCCCTAGGGGCTCACAGGTTGCAGTGGGCTACAGCAGATCAGCCCAGCTCATCCTTCAAACAGCTTGGAACCCCCTCGAGTGAAAGGGAGATGGGGCAAAACTACACAACCAAACACCCCAGAGCTCTGCCCTCAGTAAATCCTGCCCATCTTCAGTGCAGCTGCTTTGATCTCATCATGTAAATCTAGATGAAAACAAATATGCATCCAGTGAGACACGAGCTTGTCCCCCAGGCTCTTGGCCAAGCCTTTGGCTTGAGGGCTTTGAACAGGGCTCAGCAGCTGCTGGTGGGAGGAATTTCTCTGGTCAAAGTGCAGCTTCCAGCTTGTCTCAGCTGCTGGTTTCAGGGTCAATGGAGCCTCTCCTCTCAGTCCCTCCGAATGTGGAGGTAACTTAGTCCTTGAGCTCAACACTGTGCCTTTGGGTCCAGCTTTTTCTCTCCCAAACTGCTGAGCTCTGCCTTTGTGCTGGCTCATGGATTGAACAGGGCTTGCTTGGTGCTGAGGGTGGAGCCTCTCTGGTGACCCCTCACAAGGATGCTCAAAGCTGGTGAGCAGCAGGTACTGGCAGGGAGTGGTGTGCTGGAGGAGGCCTGTGTGCTGTGGGTAGGAGGGATGGCTTGGGATACAGCAGGAGCCTGGGATTTGGGAGATTCAGGCTTTCATCCCCGCTCTGATGTAAGCTGCCTGTCTGAGCCTGCTTGAATTGAACCCACAGGGGATGCTGGGACTGAGGCTGTGCTGACGACCCAAGTGAAATCCCAGCTCCATCCCTGCTACTTCCATCAAATTCCCTGGGCACAGTTAGTTTCGATGACAGGAGATATGTGGTGTGTAACACGCTGGCAGATGTGGACAGACGAGGTTGCCACCCATACTGAAACCAAACACAGGGAGGGATGAGCAAACCCAGGAGATGGGAAAGGGTAAAACCTTGACTTTGTTGATGTCAGTGGGAATCTCTGTGGGCTCCCACCATCGTTGCACATGGTCACATTAACCCAGGATGGGCAGTTACAATGCCTGGTTTGCCTGCAAGCTCTCTGCCTGTTGTGGATGTAGAGTCAAATATCCACTTAACCTCCCACAACAGTCATTACACTAATCCATTTCACTGTCCAGGAGCACTGCCGATTCCTGCAGCTCAGCTGATGAGAGACAACTCATCTCCTCTCAAAAAGCTCTGCTTTTTGTATTGTTTCCCCCCCCTAAATCCCTGTTTTGCCAGGCCTGCTGCCATCCAGACCTTGCCAGTGTGCAGCCAGGCTACCTGAGCTGTTCTTGTGCTGATGCCTGCTGCCAGCATCCCATGGGTGCTCCTTCCTTGCGTGCCTGAGTGCACTCCCCTTGAGCAATGTGATTGCACAGCCTCATTACACCGACGTGCCTGGATACAGAGCAGCGCTGGGGAGGCTGCAGCGGGTAAGGCACAGGGCGATTCCCCAGGGTGAAGGGGATGATGCATCCCCAGCTTTGCTCCTCAGGACTTGCTCTGCTCAGAGGGGTCAGACCTGGATTGCAGTGGGGAAAAGCTCTCTCCTTGCACAGTGATGGCGGCTGTGGGCAAGGCCTCTGCCAAGCAAGAGTGTTAATTAAGCAAACGGTTGCTAGTGTATAAGGTGTCTTTATGCAAAACAGCCTTGCAGAAGGTTGTGGTTCTACATGGAGTGCGTCTTGTTATTGCTATAGTAAGCTGCAGGTGGGGAGGGAGAGGCAGAGCTGTGAATGGGGACTGGGGCCTGTGAATGAGGGTGGGATGCAGCAGAAGATGGGTGCTTCAGCACCTTTGCAGGGTCCCACATCAAGGGGAGAATCAGCACAGCTGGTTGAGTGGCACCCAAAACTCAGTGCTTTGGAGCTGTGCAGCCTGACCAATGCCACCACCTCTGGCTCCTCAGGGTGCCTGTGCATCTGCTCACCTCCCAGTGAGATAGGGATAAATCCAAGCCCTAGAGGAGTGTGGGCAATGATTCTCACCGTGGCTGTTAGCAATTAGTTTAATGAAGTGGTTTGTGTGATATTGTTGCCCTCTATTGGACCCAGCTTGAAAGGCTCACTTGGTGCTGATGTGTCCATGTCAGGTGGGGAAGGGTCTTGGGCTTTTCCTCTGCTTTCAGATGGGAGCGATGCTTCCCCAGTTAAAAACACTGGGGCTCCTTGGAGAGGGAGCTCTTGCCCAGAGCTGCTGTGAGCAAAGAGCCAGAGCTAATGCCAGACGGAGGTAATGAGCCTTGCTGTGGACTTCGGTGGAATTTGGATCAGACCATTTGCAGTCTCCGGGGATAAGTTGGTTCTGCGTTGTCTTAGTGATGGGCTGGAAACGCGCCCAGGTTATTTGCAGAGAGACTTGTAACTCAAAGGGACTCATCATAACCCCCTCTACTGCCCTTCTTCAGAGGAGGAGAGGTGCCTTGGGGTGCCGCATGTGAGATGCTCCTTTGAGCATCCTATGTCTGCTGGTGGGGGCTGCAGCAATCCCGGCCAGGTTTCTCAGGCCCACGTGTAGGGTCTTGTCCAGCCAAATGGGATGTGCAAGGTGCAGACAGGGCCAAACTGGTACCTAAAGAGATCCTCTTCTCTCTTTCTCTCCCTTTGCGCTGGTGGGATGTTGAGGGGTTACAGCACAACTTGGCAGTGCTGCTCTAGAAGAGAAATGCCCCATGGAGCCAGGGAAGCTGAGCTACCCTGAGAGCAAAGGCACCAAAACAAACAGCATCTCCCTGAATGCTAAGTGTACAGAGCTAGAAATGGCTTTTCTTTCTTCCCTTTAACTGAGAACAGGGAGGGAGAGTTGGGATAGCTGGGAGTGTTATAAATGATGACATGCCTTTGAACTAGCAGCTGGGTGAATGTCTCATCCCACGCTGTCTATGTTCATGCTCCCCTGTCATCTGCTTGCGAGGGCTAATAGAGATAAAACAATCCATGGATAGATTTCCAGGCGGAATGGTTCTGCCAGGTGTCTCCTTGCGCTGCAGCAAGGGACTTGAAGTAGCAAAGAGAGAGGCCACAGTGCCAAAATCTACCAGGTGAAGTCGAGTGAGTTATACCCAGGGTAAATGGGAGGCCTTGGGAAGGAGGAAACGCTTGGCTTGACCTTGTGCTGCGAAGGAACACGCTATCATTAAAGCCTCACAAATCCTGCCCCAAAGAGGCATGGAAAATGTATGCCTTGTGGTGGAGGGAGAGCTCGAGTGCTGATGGATGGCTCTGTAATGCTGCAGCCCTGCCTGGCTGCATGGCCCATCCATGGCTCTAAAAACCCCATTTGCCTCATGTCTTACAAAGGCCTTTTTAAAGACTTGAATAAATATTTGCACAGTGCTGCTCCTTGGGCACCAGGCTCTTGCTCTAATTGGATGTCTTTGGTTTCAGAGAGGTCTCACTCCTGCAGTGGGAATCCCAGCCCTGGATTAGACCCCACCAAATCCATCTGGTTCTGCCTTTGTACTACTGGCTGAACCCCAAGTGTCTCTAGGTCCTGTGTCCTGGCATCCTGCTCATTACCAGGCAGTGCTTGCCAGGGGAAGCCGACTGATTTCCCTGGGACCTGAGGATGCTCAGCCCTGGCAGTGCTGCTGAATGACACTATCTCCATGGGGAAAAGCAGTGCAAAGGTGCCAGGAGGTAAATAGGTGAAGAAAACTGTAAAGCAATACATAGCTCAGAGCTGTGCGCAGGAGAATGCTTTGCTGGGGCAGGGCTGCTGCTCTGGGGTGGCAGGGAGTGCCAAGCTGTCACAGCAGTATTGGACAGGGCTATTTAGACCAGAGCTTTCCTGGAAAGGTCAAGTAAAGATGAAGGGGTTTTTATATAATATTTCATTGACCAAAGCAAAAGCATCTCATATACTAATTAAATGCATGTCACTCGGCCTGTGCTATTGCTAGGGTTATTTTTCTTGCTCCAGTGATGAATATGGGCAATTAAATCCACAGTATCTCTTTTCTTGCGTTCATTTTCTTTCTCTATCACATGCTGGAAGGAAAGAACAACCAAGCTGACAGCAGAAAGGGTTTTCGAGTCCAACAGGCAAAATGCTTGGAGTCTCTCCCTTTGGACTGCAGGGTTCTTGGTTTCCGAGATGGATGCTGCTCTGCACATGCTTTCTTCCTCCTTTCTCCTCTTAATCAAAATCTCTATCTTAAGCTTTGCATCAGCCTGCCTCCAGTCTCGTCTCCCTGTTTGATTTCTGCCTACTGATCTTCAATTCAGCTCTGTGCCAGCCCATGGCTCATCTTATGGCAATAAACAGAAGCTGCGCACCCAATCCTGTAACATAAATGGGCTGAGGGCATCCAGCCCCTGTAATAATGGGTGTTGTCACTTGTTCTGACAAAGCCAGGGCTTCCTGTAGCCCCAGACTTGAAGTTCAACAAGGCTGAGTCCTTAGGAATAATATTTGCTGTCCATCTGAAGAGGGCGGATGATTTTCCTTAGAAGGTCTTTGGAAGTGTTAGGGGGGATAATCAGGCAGATGATGTTGTTTCATCATATGAAGAGACTTATTAAAGAAGCTGTTCCTGTTAGACCAGCTCTGTGCTGCTCAGGGTGGTTTGGATTGATGCTCTGCTCCTCTGGATAAATGCTGTGCTGATGAATGAGGTCAGAGCTCCTTATCAGAATCAATCAGGACTCCAGCTAATTACAGCAGACGGGGCCAGGGCAGTTTTTCCCCTCTTTTCCCCAGCCTTGTGGCAGAGGGGCACACAAAGGTCAGGGGAAAAAGGCTGCCTCAGATCTCCATCCTCACACTACTACAGGAGTTTGCACTTAGTCAATAAACAGGAGTCATAAGGAGATGCTTTGTGGAATGTGTAAGTAGGGATACTTAGATGAACCCCATTCTCCAAGCACCCCTATTCTCTATCTATAATGTGGTGGTTTCTCAACCACATCCCCCTGCTTTCTCTCTCTGGAGACTTCTGGGTTTCACTCACACAGCAATTGGTTGCATCAGTTTTCCAGATTCCGGGTCCTTTCCTTCCTTCCATGTATTGACCAAGCACTGTACTGGCAGTGGGGCTGGCTGCCGTCTCTGGGCATGGGAGGGCAGAGCATGGGCAGTGAAGCACATAATGGGTCTTCTGAGAGGTAACGCTGCTGCTGCTTCTCTGCAGGGGTTTTCAAAGCCTGCTTTGGTGTCTCTGGCTGTTGCTCAGTTCCTTCCTCCACACTCTGAGGCTTCTCCACAGAACCATTCACACCCCCTGATTTCTGGGAGAGAAGAAGACACTTGTCTGAGTCAGCAGAGACAAGATGTTAGTTACTTTAGGATCACTGTCACACACTGCTCTTGCCTCTTCAAGCAGGAGATGCCTCTATGGAGGATGCTTCCCAACACCTAAAAATGCCAGGCCAGCGATGCATACGTTCCTTCCTACCCAGTGCTCCTGTGGCTGGTGGGTTCTCACTCTGGGGAGACTTTTTACCCTGTTGATATTTCATTTCTCATATGGAGTAGCATCTCTGCTGATTTTGGGAGGTAAGGGGGGAGATCTGTGGGGAAAGAAGGCTTTGGGGTCAAGGAAGGTGTCCTGTATCTCATCATGTCTCATCTCTTTAATGGTGTGGGATCAATCCTTGTGATTAAATGAAAGTGCAGGTTGAAGCCTCTGAGTCTTTGCAGTCTGCTCAGGTTTTGGTGCCCACGCAATGAGAAGAGCTGGGTCTTTATTTTCCAGGTATGTTTGAAAGGGAAAAGTACCAAAGAGCAGAATTGTTCTGGTGTGAAACCAGCCATGGAGCAAAACCTTGATCTCTTCTGATAGCAGGAAAGGAAGAGGAACAGCACAGCAGAGATTCTGCCTTGCTCCTTGCTACTCAGCATGGGACTGTCCCCTATTTCCATCAGGATAAAGTGTTGGTGTTCCCATGATAGGCCCAGCATTGCCAGCTGTAAGCATCTGTGCCGCAGCATCCGTGTGTGCAATCAAAGGCTCTGCTCAGAGCTGCTGTACTAGAAGCGGATTTGGTGAGTCAAGCTCCTTTTTCCAAAGCACTGATCCCATTTCCTCGTGTTCTTAAGTAGCTTCAATCCATCTTAGTGCATTACACAAACTGGGCTGATTGTTCTACTGTAGTGACTAACAACCAGCCCTACCCTGCAGATTACCCCGGGGAGCTGGATTCCTGGCTTAGCTGTACCAGGCTTCCTGCATGCAAAGACACCTCAGGGTAACCTGATTTGTTAAGGCACACATGAAGCTTTCCACGAGCAAGAGGGAAATGTGAGCATCTTGGGGTGTGGACAAGCAGCAGAATGGGATATAGAGATGGGATGGTGGAAGGAAAAACTGAGCATCAGAACCGGGGGTGGGAAATTCTGACCTTGGAAAAGGAGACTGAGAAATACACTGGATGAATGAAGACCTGGGAGGTAGACAGTGTGGCCCAAGGAAGGAAAGTTTCCATGGGTATTGCAGCCTTCGGGTAACAGAGGCTCCTGGCCCTGTGGGCAGGCACATTCTGTCCTTTATCTCCATCCCAGATGGATTTTGGAGATCAAAGGTAAGCCTCTCTGCTGCTGAAATGCTATTGATGTCAATTGGGCTGTGCTGCAGGGAAGCTGGCACTCTCCTTTTAATTACTGTGGGTATTAAGCTTGAGTTTCAAGGTTGAAATTCCTAACTTTGGCCTGCGCAGGACCTATAGATCACTCAAATCTCACTTAAACCCTCAAAGTAGTTCTTTAAATGTTGTTGTCAAGGCTTAGTGCTGGCTCTGGGCATGGGGAAAATGTCTCCATTGGATGGTTGCCCATAGGCTGCACATTGGGTAATCAGCTACTCTAATTGCTCCTGGTGATCTATAGCACTGATGGTGGTGAAGTCAATAGTTCTCAGTGCTGGATCCACTGCAGCTTCCCTCTGGGTCGCAGTCTGGTGGCTTTCCCAGCAATACACTGAGCCATGCTTGTGCAGAAAAAGCCTGCAATAAAATGTGCAAGAAAGAGCAAAGAGCCCCCTGGTAAATGAGATCTGTAAGTCATTCTTTGAGGCTGTGCTGGAACCTGGTTATTGCTTAATAGAGTATGTGCAGTGGAGCTTGGTTTATGGGGCAGGAGATGGCTAAAAGGAGGGGGGCTCCTGGCAGCTCACTTAAGCACGTTGCTTGGGTGCTCCCCCAAGGCAGAGTTATCACTGGAGGTTCCATGTGGGTTGTCCTGATGCTCTGATTAGAAATGTACATGTTGGAGCACCCTTGGCTCTTCCCTCATTAGAGCTTTCTGATGGGATCATTAAGGGCTTTGGCTGCTCCTCCAAGCTGTTGCTGGCTGGACCCATGAGACTGCATTTGCCTTCACCCTTGCCCCCAGTTAATCTTCTCCTGCACAGTTTGTATAAAATATTTCTAGTTATCCTTTTTCTAACAGGGGTTTGAGACTCTGCAGCTACCGTTTCCCTTCTGCTTGGGCTCTGGGACACAGAAATCAGCTCTCCTTCAGCAGGAGCTGCTGTCTTCCCATCTCTTGCCTCTTCTGTGTGTTTTAGTGACAATTAAATCTGCTGCCATTACAGCATCTCTGCAGAAGCCACGAATCCTCCTGTAAGATTTTTCCCATATCACTTCCCAGTGTGGCCTTTCCAGACCTCACCTACCTCTGCTTCCCTTCTCTTCTGGTTCTGCAGTGCTGTTGAACTGGGACAGCCATGTCCCCGTGCTGACGTAGGACATCCAGCTCCACCACCAGCCCCACAGCCAACAGCAGGACACAGAGCTCTTGCTCTCCTTTTCCCTCTTGTGTATTGTCTGTTGTTAGTGTATTTGAAACGCCGGGATAGTGCTACCTCCAGAGAAGTTAATAATCCTCATGCAGGCTGCGAGGGCTGTGTGTCCCACCCTGGCAATAAGCTAACCTCGCTCTGTTAGGAGTGCCATTAATGGTGATGGAGGGCAGTGGATCTGACAGCTGTAGGGCTGGAGGTCAGGTTTGCTGTGGCACACAAATCAGATTTTCAGTGCGATAGGCTTTGATAACATTAAATGGAGTGAAGAGCTTCTCTCTTACCCAGATTCTGCTCCTTTTTTTTCTTCCTCTCCTTTCCTAAATTAAAGCAATGCAGTGTTGCATTGTAAGAAAGATTCTATTTTTCTCCTGACCCATTTCAGTAAAAATTCAGCCCATCTAGAGCATGTGCTGCTTTTGAAGATGGAAAGAAATCCATAGATATTAAGGACACTATGATCAGCTCATCTCACCTCATGCATAATACAGCCTAGAGAATTCCCCCTGGGACTCTCCCTGCAAGCCCAGCTCTGCAGCTGGATGACACCATGGATTTCTGTGTGATTACCCAGAACCATCTCCAGATCTGGCTCAGGGGTCTTGTTCCATCATTTCTCCTTCATCAGTAGGATGCTGTGGGAGACAGCAGCCTGGTTTGGCCCATTGTGCCACCAGCATGCAGAAAACAGCGGCTCTTCAGCCTTTTCCTGCACGTTTGCAGCATCTGTGCTTTTTCAGACCTTGGTTGAAGGAGAATGAGGGCGCTGAGAGTGTGCTCAGCCCCCTGGGAGTGCTACCAGCATCTTTCCTTTTATTTCTTCCCTTTGAGAACCTGGGGCTGCCTATCTCGGTGGGGGCTACAGACCCAGGGCAGCTCCAGAAGCTTAGCAATGGATGAAGACGACTGCAATTGTGCAGCTTAGCTAAGTCCCATCTCCTTCCACATTGCTGACAGCAAAATTACCTCCATAAGGCAATATAAGGCACCTAAATGAAGTTCCTGCCACTAATCACTGTTGAAGGACCTGTCTCCTTCCTCAAATGGAGACAACTGCCTTTGCCTTCTCAGGCACCCTGAGGGGCTGTGTTCTGCAATGGAAGTGATTCATGGCTCCCAGGAGCCTGCACACCTTGCAGAGGAGGGCAGTTTTCTTATGAACTGCCTTAAAAATCATTTTTCCCTGTTTGTTCAGCAAATGAAATGAAACAGCTCAGTGCGAGGACTCGCAGGAAGACTTGTTTCCATCAAGTCCTTGGAAATGCTGTCATGTTTCATTCCAGGAGAAATTGGTTTGAAACTTCTCCACTGCCAAAAGGAATTCTGAGCCTGCACTTTCCTCTCTTCCTTTCACCTGGAGCTGTCTGAGTTTCCTTGAGTGACAGATTCAGGTCCACCTTGTCAATGGCTATCACATGTGTTCATGTATCTTTTCCCAGCCTTCTCTAAGATATGGATATCTTAAAGATGCCGAAGTAATCTAGGAGCAGCTATTCTCAGAAGGTTTCTGTGTTGCACAGATCGTACTTCTCAGTACTGCAGCATGTTTTCAGACACTTTTCTAAACTCCTTGCCTTTTAAGTCTTCATGTAACCACTTAAAAAGAGAAGACTCCAAAGTACTAGACTTATTTGCTGGCCATAGTTGTGTCGTCTTGTTGCATGGTCCTAATAGAGTGATCTGCTGGCAGCCCACTTCTTGGTTGCTGCTCATAAGAAACAGGATGATTTATGTTTTGATGAGAGCCTTTGATTTAGGAGTTTAGCCTTTGTACAGCTGTGCAGGTTTGATGTCTTGGTCATAGCATGTGAGGGCTGTTCGTCGGATTTTGGCCATTTACTAAAGAGGTTTTATGCCTTTCTTTCATATAAGACTAAATGCTAATAGTAGTTTTGTGAACGTTTCCAGCTCTGCATCCCCATATGCAGTTTGGGACTTGGCTGTCTGCCCCATGCACAGTGGGTGTTAGAGCCACCCGTACCAGCCTGGGGAGCTAGCGCTGATTTCTGCTCGTGCTCTTGCTATAAGCACCAGAGGAAGTGTGTTCAGAGACTGCTCAAATAATACGTGGTGTATCTAGAGGGGGCATGAAGATCTGTCTGCATCATGTTAGTACATAAGTTCAGCTCCCCTTAAGGTGCTTAAGCACATTTGGAGAGTGACCTGGAACAACCCAGGTAGCGGGAGGTTACATGTACTGCTCCTGTCATCCCCTGTGAGGGTGTGAGATTGCAACCAGCAGGCAAAAGCAGCCAATTACACCATGCTTAGAAGCATTTCATTCTTTTTTCCCACCTACCCAGCTCCACAAAGTGAATCCTGCTGTAAAGACCTCTCCCTCCCGCTCGCATCACCTCCTGTCTGAGGAGATAGTGTTTAAAGTGCCCTCAGTATTTGCAGCTCACTTTTTCTGCCGCTGTAGTTAAAGGCCATGCTGTCCCCTGCAGTGGACTGCGTTGAGGTACCCTGCTCCTTGGAGACAGAGGGTGTCAGTGCACAGGGTGATGAGGAGGTGCTGGGGGCTTGTGGACTCTGTTTTCACTGCTGATGAGAAGGGGAAGGTGCTTCATATTTTTGCATTAGTATCCCATTTTCCTCCCCCCTCTCTACTTCTTAGGCTAGGAAATAGTTCCTGCTGGCTGCAACACATGGGACAGGTCTCACCTGGGATTTCTAGATTCTCTTTCACTGTAGGATCCAGGGGAGGGGAGCCAAAACGGCAGTGCTAATAGCTTCCCAGTAAAAGCTAGCCTGGAGCAAGAGCTGAAGCAAAGCACAGGGGAGATTTCCTTTGGTTTAATGATAACTTATCCCTGTCACAGCTCAAGTGATGCTGTTCTCCGGTGCATCAAACCTTTCCCCTTCCACTGAGCTTGCATCATCTTTCTCCTCTTCAGTATATTCATCTTCATGGCCTTCTCTGAATGCATCATCTTCATGGTCCCATTCCTCTTCATTCACATCTTCACCAGCCTGCTCAGGCAGGAGGTCACCTTGCCCACAGGTATTCACTAAACACTTGCAGAAGGGACATGTCTTCTTTCCAGACAGGGTGTGGAACCAAGTGTCAATGCAGACACTATGGTAAGCATGAGAGCAGGACAGGATCTTCAAGTGGTCTCCTTCTTTGTACTCTGCCATGCAGATCACACAGGTCTCATGTTTGTCTCCCTTCTTGTATGTGTGCAGCTTTGTCCCATGAGCCCTCTTGTACCAGATTAAGCCAACTATAATTAAGGTGTTGGCAATAGTGATGTAGAATAGGTCCCTGCAATCCTTCATGATGAGAGTTTTCTCCAGCATTTTGGCGTTTGCTTGACAAGCACTCAAATAGAGTTTGGGTGGTAGAAGTCTGACGTATGCTCCATTCGCACACTGAGAAGTCCTTTGCAAGTGGAGGGAGACTGATTGTCCAGTAAAGAGTGATGGTATCTCAATCAGCTGCTGGATTTCTTCATCATCAGCCATCATGGTAGCCAATTCCTCAGAATCCACATTGTGCACAACAGCAGTTTGGTATCCAGCCTGCTGGGCATGAAGGACCTTTCTGACAAAAGAGCAGCCATACCCCTCTATGAGTGCAATGTATGTCTCGGAGGCCTGCCTTGGTGCTGGAGGATTCTCTATTGTATGACAAGCATTTGGTGGTATCGTTCTCACCAAATACCCTGTCAGCCCTTCTGCTGGGAGTCGTGGCCCAAAGCATGCAGGCAGGGCTTTATGCGCAACGCACTTAGAGCTGTCATTATAAGCCACGTAAGCAAATATTTCTGCAAGAGTAACATTGCAAAAGGCAGCGGTGATCACAAAAGGAAGAAGTTGGAGCCAAAGGTTCATGCTGAATGCAGCTGAATACAGATTTCCAGGCTGGTCCCAAAGCAGAAGTGTAGCAGACAGTCCCAGAAGTACTATCCCGCCTGGGTTCTATCACCATGCCATGACTTGGAGCTGCAGCAGGACGGAGATCACAACCTGTTTCTGCCTTAGAGGTTTCTGTAGGCTCAGAGGTTCCCAGGATAGAACTTCTCTTTTGTTGTCTCCAGATGCCAAGCAACACCCTTACATTACCTCTGCAGGTCTGTGACATCAGCCAGTAAACGTTTCCCAAGGCTGGGTCACATAACATTACCATCAACCTGCTTAAGCTTCTTCCTTTTTGTTTTGATCTGCTCCATGCATGAAGCTTGTAATTTCTCTGGGTACCAGTAGGATGCCGATCTCATTTTGCTGGCGCTGTGCAGGCAGGATAATTAAGCCTCCCCATCAGCTATGTGCCCGCCACAAACCGGAATCCTTCATGCTGGTGGCCAAAGCAATTCCTGGGAAACATGGCAGAGTGGGAACGAGCTGTTAGCCTCCATCTGCTGCTGGGAGGGTGATGTGGCAGCTTGGCTTGGCCTGGTGAACGTGCTTTTTTTCCTTAACATTTTGATCTTTGAACCAATACAAAGCCAAATAAATTGTTTAGGATAGAAGGGGTCTGTCATTTTAAGGAAGTCAATTGGTATCTGTCAGTCAAACTGGCAGCCAGCAGAACCTGGAAGTCTTTTTTTGCCTATGTGGCATCATTTTGCCATTACCTAAACTGAGCAGCTCCACCTTCGAGGCCCCTGAGTGAACAGCTAGACTTGAAGCAACTGATACACTTGTGTCTTGCTGCGGCTGAGCTTGTTGAACTCCTACCCCAGTGAAAGTGGGTGGTGGATGAGCTTGGAAAGCATCAACTCTTGTGTTGGGGCTTTTTACCTTATTTACTTGCGAACCTCAGTGTTGGAAATCAAATGGCTGGGAAAAAAAACAGACTTCAGCTCCTAGCAGTAAAACCTGATTTTAACATTGTGGTTATGGTGAAGAAGCTGAGAAGGAGTGGAAAGCATAAGGCACAAGTGTTGTCCCTCTCTTGCAGAGAGTTTGACAGCAGAAACTCCTATCTTTCAGGCAATTCCCAGCTCATATGCTGACTGCTCAGTGCCCAGAGGAGCGCCAGCCTGATGGGAATGCACAGCTCTCTTGGTTGTTGGAGCAAACTAAGTATGAATATGCAATGAACCCAAGTCAGTTCGGGACCACAAATCCCCCAAAACCTGTACCTTGTAACAAACAGCCCTTTTTGTTTAATGATTCACTTGAGAGTAGCCCTGTGGTTCCCAGTGCAGTTGTGTTGGACCTAGAGTTAAAAAATCACTCGGGTACCAGGCAACTGATTTGTTACTCGCCCCCTTGGGCTCTGCTCGAGACAGATTTCACTGGGAAAAGAGCTACAGAAAATGTCAGCAGACAGTGTGTGCGCGCCAGAGACTCCCAGCAGCTGTGATTTCAAATCGATTTTATTTCCCCCTCATCTAAAGAGTTTTACACTTGCAGGGAGACATTTTGATGCATTTAAAAACAAAACAAGGGAAAGGTTTGGGAAGCCAAATGTTTTCGAGTAGAATGGGAGATGAAGAAGAAAATGGAGGCGCACTGGGAGGCCTTTGGAGGGTGCATTTTCTGCTGGTCTTAATGCTTCTTGTGATGGCATCCGTCATCCTAGTGCTCTTTCAAATCTTTACCTCCTTACTTGCACTCAATGCCATATTTCTTCCTCTAAATCAAAGCTTTATGTACTGTCAGTGACCTGCTGCTTGCATAGGGGTAGGGCTGGATGAAGATCCATGCGTCTGTGTGAGCTGTGACAGATGTGGGATGAAGGAATGATCAATCCCCTCTGCATTCTGCATGCTGTTAGCTCCTGGCTGCTCCAACACCACCTCTTATGTCCTAGAATCAGCAAGGCAGGAGTGAGAAGCCTCCTGGCTTCAGCTTGGATCTCAGCGACTCTCAGCAGTAACCCAGAGAGATGTCGGCAAAAAGACAAATCCTCTTCAAGAGAGGTTGGAGGGTAAGAAAGAGAGGAATGGAGTATAGAGAAGGCTTTGGGGAGTGAGGAAAGAGGAAAAGCTGCAGTCTTGATGGGGAGCAGAGCGCCTGTATCCCACCCACAGGCAGTGTGAGATGGAAAACTGTAGCCTCCTTTGAAATCCCTGAATGCTTCTGCAGAAGGAAGGAGGGCTGAAAAAGGACTTTGGCCAAGATGGTCTTTGCTCAAAGAGCCACAGTGGTGCCTTGTCCACCAACAAACCGCATTCTGGTTCCTTCTGTGCTTTCTGTTTGCATCACTGCTGTCTGCCTCCTCCATCGTCTGTGCCCTGGAGGCTTTGGCTCCTGCTGACGGAGGTTAAGCCAAGCATCACACTGTGGTGCGGGGCTGTGTCAGGCCGCCTCCAGCCCCATGCTGCGTCCATTATAGCCAGCACCATACTTTTCTTCTCATCCTGCCGTACCCCTGTTATATTTATGTGTTAAACACATTGCAGATGCTCCTGGACATGTTCTTGACCCATTTTCTCTGGAGTTCCTGCAATCTACTTTGTTGGAATAATTGCAATTTATTTAAATGTCAACAAGCTACACGTGGGAGACAGCAGTTGTGTGCAAGAGCAGAGCAATTACAGGGAACAGGTCCCATTTTACCACTTGAACAAAGATCCAGGCTAGAAGAAAGGAAAAGACCATTTACCTCTATTAACTGATCACTTACCCCACTGCTCCCAAAGTCCCCGTGTTCCTTTATTTCTTCTTTGGGGCTGTCACTTAGTGCAGGAGCTAGGATATAAAGCCAGCTCTTCCTTTTGCTTGCACTGCACAGAAGTATCTGCTCAATCCAGAGGTATTTAATGCTGATTTAGACCCACAAAATTGCCAACAGAATCTAACTCTGATCCTGCCCAAACAACTTAAACTGTAGCAGAGATGCAGAGGCAGCTGGTGTATGTGGACATCATTATAACTCCAACAAAACATGGATTACAGGCCCCAGATTCAGCATTGATGTAACCTGGGGAATAAGTCTGGAGGTTTGGATGGATTTTTCCCTCTGAGGTTTATGCAGCATGAAAAGAGCAGCCTAGCAGTGGGATGATGTGAGTTTATACATCTTGTCCTTTACCTGTGTTAGGTCAGTGTTGCGGGTCTGTGGGCAGTAGCATTGTGCAGCCACACAACAGACTCTACCTGCCCCCACTAGCTAAAGGCCAGGAGCAGAAAAAGCATCAGGGAGTTAAATGTTTTGCTCAAGACATCTTGGCAGGCATCCCTGGTTCTAGCTCAGTGCCTTTCTTATCAGGGCATGCTGCTCCTTTGGGGTCATGCTATAGGTTTAGTGAAGACCAAGGCTCCTGGAGCTGAAATTTGCTGTGAAGGAAGATCTGGGGCCATCTAGTGACCTTCCAGTGCAAACCTTTGCGCTTCCAGTGCTCCCAGTTGCTTTTAAAGGAAAGAGATGTGGGACACGCTTCCCCCCTCCTGCTGACTGAGCAGGTCCCCAGCTCCGCAGTGAGCTGGCTGGAAGGCAGACCTACACCTTGTCGTTAATGATTTTCTTTGCTTGGAGCTGATTTAGAAACTGGTGCATGTAACCACCTCCTTTCATCTAGGATGAAAGGAAAGGATGACCTATGTCTTTACAGGAAAGAGAGCTGAAAGAATCGGAGTCACCACCCAGAACGTGTGCTGGGTAGGTGAGAACTGGAGATGTGTGTGTGTGAAGAGGGTTTGTTCCTCGCTGTTTCCCACCATGGAAAGGGGATGGAGAGCAGGTCTGGGGGACTTCTGCAAGCCCTGCTGTGTGCATGTGCCTCAGTACCATGTGCTCCACCAGGTGCCTTTCCTGGATTTCCCAGGGGTCCAGGCAATCTCTCTGTTATTACCAAGTACAAGCATGATAATCTGGGCCCTAATGCATACAGGAGATTAGAAAGCAGTGCTTTGTGGACCTGCTACAGAAGTACCCATAATCTGCTAATGCCCACAATTAAAAAAGGCAGTTGAGCAAATGTGGGCCATTGCAACTTAGTACCTATGTCTGGAAATGGATTCCAGTTCCAGCCGTTTGCCTTGCAATGGAGGGACACTTCTCTGTTAGATACTGGTGCTAGAAATAATATCTTGCCTTTTCCAGCTTTGGCAAAGCGCCCTGCAAACCTTGGACATAAAGCAAAAACAACAACCCAATTGAGCAGGTTTTTTTGTGCTTTATAACGACCTGAATGCAAAAGAAAGGCAAGTGGAGAACAGGGCTTGTTTCATTAACCGCGGTGCGTGGTAACAATGAGCTGGTAGCTGTGGCAATTGGCTCCGTTGGAATAAACCTGTCCATGTAGGCTTGAGGAGGGAGAGCTTAAGAGGAGGAGTAAAAGGAGGAACCTCAGGACAAGTCATCCAAGAGCTAACGCTGCTTCTGCCCTGTGGCTGTGACCCTCAAACCTTCCAGTGTGAAGCAGACCGGTATGCGATCACCTCCCCACACTGGGCAGAGCCAAGGACGTATCTTTGGTATTCCACTTGTCCTTGCAGACTGCGTTTCCTTACTCCTGCATATCCATAGGGGTTTTTAATCCTGCGCAGTGCTCACACATCCCAAGAGGCACTGACTGGAGGTTGAATTTGTAGGAAGAGTGAAAGACGGAGCTGTGTACGGGGAGGGGGGGGCTTCTTTATCCAGAAGGGAGCTCGGGTGAGCAGGTTACTCCTGCTTGTTGTTGTGTACTCCAAGGTGGATCAAGGCCACCATGGTGATGCTGCGCAGGCAGAGCGGGCAGGTCTTGCTGCCGGCCTGGACGCAGTGCCACAGGTCGATGCACTTGCCATGGTAAGCGTGAGAGCAGGACAGCAGCTTCAGTGCCCCCCCGGGCTCATAGGCCTGCAGGCAGATGGCACAGTCGGTGTAGCTGGCAGCACTCCACACCATGCCGGGGGCAGAGCCTGGCCACTCCTCCTTGCTCTGCTGCTTGCTCTCCCTCCAGCTTTGGTAGCTCTTCATGCATCTTGTGAGGAGCTGGATGGCTGTTGTCATGGCGACCAGGATGCTGGCCACCCTGTGCAGGGGCAGGATCAGGCTGTAGTAAAGGAGGTCTACGCTGTGGGCAAGACACCTGCAGGCATGGTAGCTGAAGCTCCACACAATGTCATTCCAGAAGCAGCACTCATCCAGGAGGGCGACGGCCCCTCGCTCAGCCCTGCAGGCCTTCCTCCGAAGCCTCACGTTCACCTCCATGATGAAGGCCACCATAGGCGCTCCCTTCGTCTCCCCATTCCCTGGTGCCATGTCCCCAAAGCCTGGTGAGTTGGTGGTGATCTTGTGTCCACCTCGCTGAGCAGAAGGAGCTTCGGTCCTGTGGCGCTGGGGGCCGAGGGCCCAGGAAGCATGGCCGAGAGGGGTGATGCCCACCATGGTGCCCTCAGTGAGGGGCAGGCCCAGGCACACAGCGGGAGCTCGGCCTTCTGGCCTGGTCCTGTTGGCATGGCTGCCGGCAGCCTGCTGCAGGCACAGCATCACGGTGGCCACGCAGAAAGGGGACAGGAGTGGGTGCCCCATGGCGGTGGCAGTGGGGACAGGGCTGAGGTGCCTCAGGATCAGGGCAGGGGCTCCCATGGCAGCCTCGGCTGCTGCCTTCTGGAAGCTTCCCTGTGAGTGCTGCTGCCTCATAGGGCGCCTCCGCCTTCCCCACACCTCTTCTGCAGCTCCACGTCTCCTCTCATGTCCTTTTCTCTCCCATCTTTGCTTCTTTCCTGCTCTGGTCCATCACTGGGGCAGCCCTGACAGTGTTTTCCTTGTGACCTTCCTCTGGGATGCTCCCCCCTGACCGGACTGAGCACCCCAATGTCCCCATGGCTCCCATTGCTCTTCCACGTCTTCTCAGCCCTCTTTCCTGGCATGGTTGTTCCTGCAGCCCCATCCCTCCCTCTGGGGTTGCTGTAGGCGGATGTGTGCCAGCCCTGCAGAGCCAGGAGCGTGGCTCCCCGGGGTAATCTGCAAAGTACAAGTTGTTATTACTCACTACAGCAGAACAATCAGGGCAGGCTCTGTGCGGCACTAAGATGGATTGAAGCTGCTTAAGGCTGGAGGAAAACGGAATCGCTGCTTTGCAACAGGGTGTTCAGCTCCTGCAATCAACACAGATAAGCGATGAGACCCAAGCAAAAGCCCGGATTTGGAAATTCCTGGGTTTGGGGAGCGAGATGGGGCTGTGCCACCAGAGCCAAAATCAGACCTGGATTTCAGCTTGGCACAGATCTGTCTCCTGAAGGCAACTGTCTACGAGTACGGCTCTTTTTCCAGTAGTCATGGGGAGAATCCTGACCCCTTCCACTGTTCAGATGTGATCAAAGCCAGCGCAGCCCTTTCAAGACCCCTTTTTCATCACAGTTGCACCATAGGGCACTGACAGCCTCCTGCAGAGATCCCACCAGGGCAGGAATGGGGTTTCCAGGCCATGATGGAGCCTCTTTCCACCTTAGGAGCTACATGCCCGGCCACAGTTGGCACATCCCTGTGTCAGGATTTAATAGCAAAGTGATGCAGAGCTCCTTTGGCAAGTGCCATGTAGGTTTGTATGTCTGCCTTGCTCATCCTTGATGCTGGCTTGTCTTGGAAAAGGACTTGGAAAACCAGCATGAGCTGGAAAAGCAGTGAGACACAGCTCATTAGGACTCAAGGAGCAGCAGGAATGCTGTAGCTATTGTGGGCTTCTAGAACCACAGCTTGGGCGGGCATTTCCTCTCTTGCTGAGATGGGAATGGCCTAAAGAGGTCTCTTCTAGGACTGCAGAACTTGCTGCTGCAGGAAAGAGTAGGGATTTTAAGTGAGGAGGTTATAAATGGGATGGTGTTAAGAGAGGGAAGGGGTGCTGGCTGTGCTCGGCAGCGATCCATAGGGATTTGTGCATGCATTGCCAGTCATTAGGGAGTAATTTAGGGTCTAATAAGACCTAGGTTATTACATGTTTCTTATTTCTTCCAACTTAAGTGTGGTGTAGCTTCCCTCTTGCTCTGCCTAAGACGGATAGCAGATCCTCTACTATTAAATTAAGGCAGCTTTAAAAATATGATAAACTAGCTACACAAACCTTTGTCATCTAGGGCATAAACCAACCTCTAACTGCTTAGGATTAAGGAGACACTTGTCTTAAATCAGCCAGTTATTTTAAATACTCTTCTGTAAGCTGTCAGATGCCCTGACTGCTTGTGATCACACATGGGATTTGTGTTAGGCTGCAGTGCCAGACTCCGCTCTGAGGCTGGGGCACGAAGTAAGGGCTCAAAGTTGTCTCTCCAGCAGCTTACTTTGGCAAAGGGAGGCAAGTCTTGTGTGCAGGGGAGGCTGGAAGAGCTGGCCTGAGAGAGCCTGGGGTATCTCAGAGGGATTCTGGGCTTGCTAAGAGAGCATACGCTGAATGTCTTGCTCTTTCGGGATAAAAGGAAAAGCAGGGGGATTGAGCTGTCATGAAAACGTAAGGTTAAAGGGAGCAAACAGCCAGGTGCGTGCATGTGGGGATTTAATATTTTAATATGGATTTTCTGCAATGCTAAATGGCCATATTTTGCAACGAAATCTGTTGCAGTTTCGTTTTGCTGGTCGTGAGCTCCCGAGAGGCTGTACTGCAGGCAACTGCACTTAGGTTGGGCCCACAGGGTCAAGGCAAAGGTTTTTAGCAGAGAAGGACCCTTGGCTCCAGGGTGAAGCTGGAGAGGAACCTGCCTGCAGTCTGGAAGTGAAGGGAAAGCTTTCTGCTGTTTTCCCACGTCAGCCCTCCCTCATTTAAAGACACAAGTTGAAGCCAGTGGCAGGCAGGCTTAAACTGACGCCAAAGCATCTGCGCAGAGGCGTGCAGAGATTTAACTGCCTTGGTATTCAACTGCCTTAACTGCTGCAACCTCATACCACTAATGAGGGAGGCAGGGAGATCAGGAGAGGCCAAGATACGGGTCATAATCTGGCCTCGACAGCTGAGCTCTCACCCGCCTCAACAGGCAGTGGCAAGGCTGAGCCTGTGCCCTGCTCAGCACCTTGTTTTTCTCTCTGGATGAGCTTAAACTGGCAGCTCTGTGCCATGAAAACCAGAGTTTCCTTGGAGCCAGCGTTGTCACCGTCTGCATGTGCTTCTCATGTCACTGGTGCTGACCCCGCCGTTGCCTCCTTGCGTGCTGCGAGCGAGCATTTGCAAGCTGAAAGCATCACCTTCATTAGCAGAGGTCCATCTCCTCCCCTTTACCGTTTCACCCGCTGCTGTTGATTAAGTTTCTCTTTGCAGCTCTTCCAGGAAGCCAGGGGCCTGTTGTTTTGGAGATAGCCTTGATTTGTTTACTTGTACATATGTTCTGTCTTGTACAATGATGCTTCACAGCTGGTCTCAAGCAGCCTATGGCACAGGAGAAGCAGCAGGTTAAGTTTAAACCAAAGGAAGTTGCTGAAAGCTGGTCTGATGTGCTAATCCAAGTGTAGGCACCCTGAGATTGATGTGGTAAAACACATTGCCATCTTGGTTTAGATAGCATCTTTATATTTATCTCTGGTTTCCATCACAATATGGGCACAGTAATGGTTTGCTTGTGCAGAATTGCAGTTAAGCTTTAAGATTTCAAGATGGAAGCCTCCCTGTCTCTAGTTTTACTATGCAAATGCTCTGAGGAAGGCAAAGAGTCAGGGGTTAAGCTTGAGACTTGCCTGCTGGACAGGGCTTTCTGCTCTCAAGAACCACATACCTGCAGAAACTCCTGCTTTCAGAAGTGTCTGCCCAGGCTGGGCTTAGGAGCTCCTGTTCTTCAGAGATGCTCACCTTCCTCTGAGGCTTGGAGTCTGCAAAAGCATCACTGGGGTACTTCTTCTGTGCTTCTCCTCTGTGCCAGGATCCTGCCCTGTAACCCTGCAGAGTCCAGCTGTGCTCTTGGCTCACCAGGGAGACATCAAAACAATTTCACCCCTACAGCAGACCTAGGAAGCTGGAGAAGGGCAGATCCTCCTGCGCTGCTTTCCTGCCCATGGAGCCCAGAATCTGGCTCTGTCAGAGGGGAAGAAATCACTTGGATTTTTACTGCTACTGTAAAGCTGTTAGTCCCCCCCCCTTCCCTTTGTAGTGAAAAAAACCTCAAACCTTGTTTAATCCGCCAGCTTGCAAATGACTCCTGAATAACACAGTTGTCTTTGGCTCGATCGATCAAAGGGCTCTGCCCATGAGAACGGTGACACTTTACAGCCTCAGTTTAGCTTTGTTTCAGAGGAATTGGATGCCTTCTAAGTTGGTTTTTAAATGATTCCCTTTCCAGGTTGAGGCTGAGCCAGAAAACTGAGAGCATAGAATCGATATTTTGCAGAACTGATAGAAAATTAGCCAGGTTTAATAAACTTCATGCATGGCTTCCTATTGTAGCTGTATATCAAAAGGAAAATAAATATATTGACTCGCTCTGCTTACAATAGCATCTATAAGTCACTCCGAAATAAGCCAATTGCACAAATGCTTATGTGTGGCCAGGCTGATTAGAGCAGAAAGGGATCATGCTCAGGATACCTGGGCCCTGTTCTTGCTAATTTGCTACATGACCTTGAAATTCAAGGCAAATTTTCAGTATGCCCATGAAGTTTGCCTTCTGTCTGCTTGGGTCTCATTTGGGATGCTGAGGTTGATGCTTACTAGCTCCATACTCTGCTCTCCTCCTCACTACCAGGTGAAGCTGCTGCAACCTGGCAGAACCCCATTCCTCTGAGACAACTCCTTATGGTCTTCCCAAGTCCATTTTTGCTGTTTACATAATGGTTTTATTTAATTGGTGGCTCCTGTGCAGTTTGGGAATGCAGTCACTCATCTCCCACCTCGGACAGCTGGAGATTAGGACTGATAAGTGCTCTGAGATCCACTGCAGCAAAGGGATGGGACCAGGTAAGACAAATCTGAGGCGACTTGACTTTTGCACATGCAAAAATGCATTCTTTGAAATGCGTTATTTCCTGGGATTCTGGTAGAAACTGTAACTCTTTGTCCCTTGCAGATTTTCCTTGTAATGTTTCCCATAATCCAGGCCTCCCTGCACTAAAAGAACAAAGGGATGCAGAGCATCCAAACCCACTTCCATCCATCTTCATTTGCCTTGACTGTAATGGAGAGTGACCACACAACTGTCCTTTGGAAATTACTAATGCGAGACTGTAGCTGCTGCTCCATTGCTACTCCTTCTATTTGCAGTGGAGAAACAGTTGCACGTAATTGTACATGGTTTGAACATGTTGCTCTTAATCCTGTGTGCAGCTGCCTACAAGGGCATCTGGCACGCAAAGGGCTGACTGCAGAGCATGTCGGGCACTGCTGCTGTTGGAACCAGACAGCATCATGAGGAAGGATGGATGGACCTGCCCTCCGTGCTGCTCTCCCAAGGGATGCTCAGTGCCAGGCAGGATGGAGAAGCAGATGTCCTGCCCTTTTAGATGCATCTAACAAAGGTACATCTAGGTAGAGGCTGATGTGAGGTATGAGACTGGGTCAGCTCTTTGTCTCAGCCCTAAAGAGAAAGTGTCCATCTTTTGAGATAAAGGGACATCTCCAGGACTGGAACTTGCAGTTTATGCCTGGAATCACTGGATAAAGGAATGATTGAGTCCTCTCGGCTCAATCCTCTTGGTGTACACTTAAAACTGGCAGGAGAATCATTCCCTCTGAGGCTCCTTCTCCTTTTCACCTGCAGTTTGCAGTGCACATGGGGGCATTAGCCCACAACAGTTCCCTTCCAGCAGCTCTGTCACTGTCCCTTCTGGTTTTTACCTCATACCTGAACCCAGTACAGATTTTTTCTTGATGATTTCCAAGATCCATTGCAGATCATGGATCAAAGCCTGTGGCTGGTGGATGTCAGCACAGCTCCCAAAACTTTGCTGGAGCAAGAAGAGGTGGTGTTGGTGTTATTTTTGCTAGTGAGCTGTAGGTGTTTCTGCAGCTTGCTGAATAGAGGTAACTCCTCCTGCCCCGGAATGAGGTGAAAGCTGAAGCAGTTTTCCAGCCACAAGGAGAAAATAAGTGGGGAGGATAAGCAAGTCGTGGGTGGGGGTTATTGCTCAGGATGTTAAGCATATAACATAATTTATTGCTTAAGTAACCTCGAAGCAGCATTCAGTGTGATGGAGCCCTTACACTGGCGTTGCAGTGGGCAGAGAGGCACAGTGCTCCGCTAGCTGGATGCAGTTAAGCATGCACCTGCCTTCATTCATCATCCAGTTAACCCTGCAGCTAAACTTTACTTCAAAAATGCCTATTTTCCTCTCTTTTCTCTCCTTCTCCACGCCTGCTGCCACCACCAGCCCTCAGCATCCCTGCTTGCTGCAGCATAAGCCACCCTGCTGGATGCAGAGGAAGGGAGAGAGGTGCTGGAGAGCATCTGGGTTTTGCTCGTGTGTGGCTGCCCGCTGGTGATGTGTGTGCAGAAAGGGAAGTCAGACGGGTGAGTGCAAAGGTTTCTGTGCTGACGAATGCAAGGGGAAGGTGCTGGAGCAGAGAGGAGAAATGTGTCTGAACCACAGACGTGTGCGTGTGAGTGACGGCAGGGAGAGGGCAACAGGGAGCGGACGGGCGCATGGGCACACACATCAGCCATGTACCGAGGCTCAGGTGGATCTAAGGGGGGACAAGGGTAGTGTCTGGGTGAGTAGGGTCCAGTTAAATGTAAAATTCAAGGAATGGGGGTGTTGGTGCATAAATGGGGATGGGGGTGTGCAGGCAGCATGGTGCAGCCAGGGCAGGGGACCAGGCACGCTGCCCACGCCACAGCAGAGCACTACAGGGCCCTGCTGCAGCTGGCAACTGCTGGAGCAAATTTGACTCCTGCTGCCTTGTTGCAAAAACAACTGTTCACAGGTCTGTGTTTGAGGCAAATCCCGTGATTACAGCATGAAAATGAGTGTGGGGCTCGAGTGGGTTTTTCTTTTCCTTTTCCGTTGCTTTTTCTGACTCTGCAGCTCCCCACGGCAGGAATGCTGATGGGCAGATGAGAAGCTGACTGCTGGGAATTCTCTAGCACAGCTTCACAGACCCAGCACATGTCTGAGCTGCTGTGCCCTGTCTCCAAAGCCCATCCTCTGCCTTGTCTTGCTAGATGCTTTCTCTACTTGCTGCTGTAGTGCTAAAGACAAAAACAAAGCCTCTGAAACATTGGAATTTCCCTTTTCCCTTTAATGAAGATCAAGGGGAGAGTTATGTCCCTGCATGCAGGATAATAAGAGGTGCAAGTTTATGCCATGTCTGTACACACTGTGTGGAAGTTAGTAGTTAACTTTGTTTTATTAAGGGAAGTCAATACTGTTGAGAGAAGAGCCTTTGTCAGGGTGATGCCTTCTGCAAGAGTAGCGGGACCGGGTTCACAACTTCTGACTTGGGCTTCAGCAGAAACTGATTTGGTTTAACTGAGGCTATTCAGGAGGCAAAGTCCTCCCTTTATTTTCCCAGAGTTTTGGTTTTGCTTTCCCCATTTGAAATCCTTTTAATATGGGACAAGGAGGAAATAGTTGCAAGTTTCTATATGGACTTGCTTCAAAATTTAAAGCATACTTTTTAGTCTCATATTTTGGCTAATTAAATAGTAAACCCATTTGTCTTACACATCACAAACTATCAAGGTCTCTTTCAAACCCATTGGTGTTTTTATTAGTCTCTGAAACTCTTCTGGAGTAGAAAAGCCATTTTCCAGCCGGCTCTGCTGTGTCAGTTAATGTGTGAGCAATCACAGTATGCCATATTCACCAAGAAGCATATACAAATTGAATCTCTACGTGTGGTTGTCAGGAAACAAAACATGCTCGATATCTGTTTCAGACACAATTTTGATTTTTAGCAAAGCTTTTGGGGAAAACTTAGCAACAAAGAAACAAAAACGACTCCTGCAATTTGGGAGCAGGTAAACAAGATGTATAAAAATCCATGAAAATACGATACAGTCATCTCCAGGGATGGTTTCTTGCAGGCAATCTCATCCTTGGTGAAGGCAGGAATGAAATCAGATCCCACTCCCTTGGATCTCAAATCCCAGTGAAGTCATTTGCAACTAGATCAGGCTGGGGGATCATTGCAGGGTCTGAATTTGATGTAGGCACCAGCTGAAGCTGGAGGGCTCAGCAGCAGCTCAAGTTCTTTCATCTCTTGGGTGGTCCTCAAGTCAGAGCCTTCTTCTCCTCTTTCCCCCTCCTTTCTCTAACCAGGCATTTGCTGATGCCATTGTTTAACCCAGCCAGGGCTCTGCTCCATTTTCCATGCTCCAAGGTAATTTTAACGAGGCTGCTCTGTTCTTGCATGCCAGTTAAAAAACACTCTCTCAGGCAGGTCTCCTTCCATGGGGCATTTGTAATCCTGCGAGGTTTGTGTGTAATAAATCTCCTGGCCTGTCTGGTTTTCATTCTGGGGGAGGCTCGTGGTGTAAAATCACAGCCCATCCTCTGTGTGGAAGCAGCTGACAAACAGCTCTGCTGATAATTCCTTCCAGATGGGGCCAAGCCCATGTTTCCCCAGCGCAGAGCTCTGCAAACGTAACAGGCCCTTCCTCAGCTCTCTGGTCCCTGCAGCAGGGTAGAAGAGATCCTGCCACTGGTATTTCAGAGTGCAGAGAAGCTCTTGGGCTCAGCAAACCGCAAGAAGATATGCCCACATGGCAAATACCATCATACAGCAAAGCAACCCTGGATGCATCCAGAGTAACAAACCCTTCGGGCTTTCGGTAGTCTCCATTTCTCTACCCTCCATAAGCTTGTGCTGTGTCTCTCCACTCTGCCCCTTGCTAATTCTCTGTGTGCGACCAGATTGCAAGAGGCAGGAGGTGGATGCAAATTGTCATGGGCAGCTTTCAGCTCCCTGGGATGGGATGGAGTCACCCACCTCCAACTGCAGCAGGGAAGGTGAGTGCTGCACAACCCAGAGGAGCTGGCAGCGGGTTGCTATAAGGAGCACGTCACACCAGCTTAAGAGAGAATTAATACCGTGCCCTGTGGCTGTACCAGCGCTGGTGCGGAAGGCAGAACATGACTGTGCTAACATATAAAACCAGGGAATTCTTTACTGAGGCTGCAGGATGCAAACAGATGCTGCTGTTTGATGATGCTGGACAGAAGTGACTGAGTTATTGAGCACAGCCCCTGTGGTCATGAGCTTCTGGCCTCATAATCCTCTTTCAGAAACCACACTTCATCTTACAGTGCTTAAGATTTTGGTCCACTTTTATTCCCATGGGGATCCTGATCCAAAGCACTTGTGCTGTGCTCTGGGTAGGGATGCTTTTGTGTTCGCAGCTTGTATTTATTTACGCAGATGTCCAGCCTTTGTGGAGGACTAGACTGCAACCTCATGGTCAGCATGGGAGACTTGCCCTGCTCAGGGTCTGCCTGTTCCTGCATCCCTGTGTTAGAGCAGGACATAAAATGGCACAATATCAAGGCGCTTTTCAAAGGCACTTCAGTCATTCTCATTATCCTCGGTGCAAGGCCCACAGGCCAGCTTTCAGCAGCACTTGGCTCCTTTTCAGGCCATAATTTCAGTCTTCTGTTGATGCTTTCTTTCAGCTAAAGGAAGAAGGAGGTTGAGTTTTGCTTGGATTGTCCCTGGCAGAAAGAGAAAGCGCCCACACGCTCCATGTGCTTCACAGGCTGATCCAAAGCCCAGTCGATACCCTCCCTTTGACTTCAACGGAGTTTGAATTGCAGCCGACAGAACTCAATGATATCACCACTACACCGAGCAGCTTGTGCCGCTGCTGGCTTGAAACTGCAATGACCTCATGGTACTGGTAGTTTCTGTGATCTCTCATCTGCTTCCATCCTCAGAAGACGCAGCATTTGATGAGCTGTGCCTACTACCTGGAGACAGGAGAAGAGGCAAACACAGACATAACCCCAACAGGGTCTTCCAGATTTGCTGAACTGCCTCCTGCCCAAGGACAGAGCCCAATACAGACTCACCCACACAAATACTTGCCCTTTAAGGCATGCAGCTGTCTTCAGGGAACTTGAAAAGTGATTTTATGTTTTCTTTCCCCCCCAGCTCAACTGTTGGAATTATTTCCTCCCTTCTTCAAACGTGAGTTGGAACTTGGATGTCTTTACTAACAAAATGAAGCGGCTGATCCGCAGCCGAGTGTCTGCTGTTTGCAGCCATGCTCCAAATGAGTCCGTGATGCTTGATAATGTAGGAAAGCTTTTTTTCAAGGCTGGTGAGGAGGACGGCAGCTGCCTTGGTGTTCTTGGCTTTGCCAGCTCAGTTCCTTGCAGGTTTGTTGCTGTGGTTGGCTCCAGCAGTCCTCCAGGCACGTTGAATTCCTCCAGGCTGGATCTTTTTGCTTGAAGTGATGGGGGTTTGGCAGGGTGCTTGCTTTTGGAGCTGGAGCAAGGCTAGCTGGAGTTGGCAAACAGGACCGTGTGTGCCACCCATGCTGCAACGTTGATGGTGTGGGAGCGATACTCGCCATGGCTGGGGTTACAGAGGGCCACTGTGATGTTTTGCTGTTGATGGCACGCAGGCGCATATTGCCAGGCTGATTCTTGCCTTGAGCCAGCGTGTGTATTTGTTAGCTTTCAGCAAAGCTATTCCTGGTGCACACTGCTCTGAGGTGATGAAAAGTAGGCCCTCCTGGGTATAACAATGTTTTCGTTTTAAAGTGTTTGAAAAGTGGTGCCAAGGATGACAATAGCAAGGACCTCCCCCCCAAGCAAAGAAACGCTCCATCTGTGCATCTTCTGAGCATTTGAGAGCCAGGCTGTGCTGAGAGGTGTGTGTTGGCATGAAACCATGGGGGAACGTGGTCCAGAGGAGCTGTGGGTACCATAGGCACTGAGCACACCTTCGTGCGTTAGGCTGCATCCCGTTTAACACCACGCTGAGGCTGAAGCTTGGTTCTTTGGTAACCAGGGATGTGCAGTTGTTGAACCAAGTGACACATGGACTGTGGCATGGCTCTGCCCATAGGCTTTGTAAAGACCAGGCTTCTATAATATGGCTTTGTTGTGCTCTCCCACACTTCATCAGTCTCCCCCTGCCTCAGTTTACCCTTCCTTCCTCCAACTTGGATAAACCCTCTCCCAGCAAAGCCCTGCTATTGACTTTGCCGGGGTGTTTTGAGACCTGGTTAACAGGCAGCAGAATGTACCGAGCTCATGGGATGAACGCAGCTGTAGATCTGCAAAGCAGCATCATTATGCAAAGATAAAATTTCAAACCTTTGTAAAAGAAGCGTTAAAATGAATGTACCTCAGCGTGCTCCCAGCTCTGCTCAGCCTTCAGGCCCTCCTCTTCAATCACCTGCTAATCCCAAGGGAAACAGGAATAAAATGGGATCTATGGGAGGAGAGGGCGAAAATGCAGAGGTAAAGTCTTAAAATCAGATTAAGAATGAACAAAAGAGAAGCCCTGAAAGAAAAGAACTTTTCCTCCTTATGTCTTGGAGGCCTATAAACTCCTGTGTACAACTGCAGCCTAAGGAAGAGCTGGAATCACCTTTCAGGTTACTCACAGTTTATTTCCTTAAATGTGGGGGGTTTTGCACTGGAAATTTGGTGGGAAAATGAATTTCAGGGATAATTTAAAAAGAAAAATGTCTGAGAAGGGACACACTCTATCAACTCATTAAACATGTAACAGAGGTGCAATATCCCCAATTAACTACAAAGGTGTGCTTCCACTTCTAATTGCTGACAGTTTCTTTTGGTGCCCATGTGCAGATTAATTGTCTTCAATGGCAAGCTGCTTAGCTTGATAATGTAATGTTTGAAGTGGAGGGGGTGTAATTGCTTTGATCATGTTGGGTTTTTTCCAAATGGTAGGTGGAGGTTGAGCCTGGGCTTTGCAGTAACAGCTACAAAACCGGTGAGAGATGGGGAAAAAGGGAGATTCCTTTTAGGACGTTAAATCTGGTGAGGATGCAATAACCCAGAGGGAAGTTGTGCAGGTAAAGAACTTCCCAGGGATGTTGCTCAGGCTCTCCCTGCCTATCCTGCAGTGCCAAATGCCGCCAGGCATGCAGTATGGCCACTGTCCCATCCCATGCTGGGCTAGTGGGTGAGTACTGACTGTTATAGCTACTTCAGCACTGAGGAGCTGTGCAGAAAGACTGGGGTGACTCTGCAGGGCTCCCCTCCAAGCAGGAGGCGACTTCTTCTGGGACTGAAGTGAGGACCATGCCCTGGGGAGGCTGGAAGGGAGGGCAGGAGGCAGAGGCCTGGGTGCAACCACTGAACCCGATGCTGTCTCCAGCAGCAGCCGTGCGTGTTGGATGGTGCGGTTCAGCAGCCACAGATGTTCCCTCCAACCCAGTCCCCAGTGCCCTGCAGCTCCTGGCAGTGGCCGGATCCCTTCCCAGCCATCCCGCCTGTCACTTGTGCCGCTCTTCTGATGTTGCTGTTCACTGGCGTGGGAAAGACCCAGGGCAGGAGCCTGCGCTTGCAATTCAAGCCCCAGCTCCCCATCTCCAGCACAGCTCTTGGCAGCTGAGAGGTCTCCTCGCTGGAGCCCAGGGATTCCCAGGCTTTCATCCTCTGCTGGCTGTCAGCTCTCTGGTATGAGATGAAGTCACCTCCTTCCTTCCTCCTGCCCAGCCCTGCCATTCACAGCCTACTGCAGCCACCCACTCCCAGGCTCTGTCCTGCCAGAGAGCACCCTCTCACCTTCCCTCCCTGCTGTTCTCTATCCCTTTATCTTTGGCTTCTCTCCTTTCCAGCCCTGGGGCTAACAGAGCTGAGCCAGGTCCAGGAGGAGCATGTGTAGGAATTGGATAAGGAACACGATCCACTGGCCTGCAAGAAAACTTGGCCAGCTCCTGTGCCAAGGCTGTCTTCATTAGAGCGATGCTCCAGCATGTGCCAGGCAGATGGGGGCTGTGGGGCAGCACCTGGGCTCTGCCTCGGGATCCTGCCAGCCCTCAGATGCCTCGGGTGATCCCTCACAGCTTCCTCTTTCCTCTCCTACCTCCTCTTGCCCCTGCTTTGCCCTGGGCTGGACTGAAAGGCGGGCTGCAGAGCAGCGTGTGTGTGCGGAGGGCAGGTACCCAGGCAAGCTGTGCGGTTCTTTCCTCCAGAGCTACATTGCCCTCTCAGCATAATTAAATTGGGAGCAGGAATCGATTTCCGGAGGGGGGGAGCGGGACAGGGGCTTTGACAGAACCTCTTTATTTGCAATGGTTTGTGAATGCTGCACGCTCAAGTGAGTCCAACCAAGGCACCAGCTGTGACGCCTCAGCAGATGATGAGGAGACAGGGGTGATGGGAGGGGACAAGTTAATTTGCTGGAGAATAGCAGGGGATAAGGGCAGTGCTGGAAAGGAGGGAGGTTTATCCTGAGGTTTCTGAAGCTGAGGAGCAAGGGGCGGCTGTGCCAATGAGAGCAGATGCTGCCCATTTGAATTCCTCAGCTGCCATCAGCAAGCAGTGATGGGGTCACTTCTCAGCACAGCTCTGGACCCCTCCGGAGGAGGCTTGCAGCAGCTTGTGCCTCCCAGCATGAAAGTGCTGCTCCCTGCTGCTTTGTAATTCAGGCAGATGGGGAAACTGAGGCCCGGGCTCTTTGTTGAGTGTTTGCACAGGGAGAACCTCCTCTGGTGCTATTATTCCCCTGATTTTTACCTTTTTTCTACCTTGCTTTCCTATCTTGGGCAGGAGGAGAGAGTGCCAGGAACTTGTAGGGATGCCTTGAGCCAGCCCCCTCACACGAGGGCTGTGACTTGCATCGTGGGGCCCCACTTAAAACACACCCTTATAAGAAAGAGAGTGTTTTATGAAGTGAACACTAAGCTCTTCGTTCAGCTATGTATCATAGCATGGCTCTTAATGTCACAGTTGGGGGAGATGATTAGATTCCACAGTTGGTGGTGGTGCTCCTGTGTTTTCGACTCCCTCTGCCTGTGAAGCTGAGTTTCCCTGGTTACCAGGTCCGGGGCTCTGAGCGATAGAAAAATTAGAACCATTAAAGAAGAGGGAAAAAAGCCTGATAAAAATGCTCTGAAATAGCTCATCCTGCAAATCAGGCACTCCCAGGCTGGAGAACCTATTAGCAAGGTGTTACCCCGGCTCACCCCAGAGCAGCGCTGAGGTTACAGGGAGTTTCATCCACCGGAGCTGGGATGTTGCCAGTATTTGTGCGCAGGGCTTCTGATCAAGGGGGTTTTCAATCTCTTTTCCTCTTTTTTTTCCCTCCCTTTCCCTTATCGACCTACTCCTTAAGGCAAAGCTGTTTTGTAGTAAAATTTGCCAAACTGAAACAAAAAGAAGGAAAGTGTTTGGGGCACTTTCAGCCCATCCAGACCAGTGCAGTGGCACATGAGCAATGGTGACTGATTAACACAGCTCATGGCTCTTGGAATGGCCCCTGAAGTCCCAGATGCATCCAGGTTCCTCCATCCCAGCTGTTTGCTCTTCAGCATGCTCCTGCCTCTTCCCAGTCATTACTTTAACCCTGCAAAGCTCAGCTGCCCTTGCAGGAATGGTCTGATACCCAAGGGGAGTCCCTTGCATGCTTTGTAAATCCCATCTGCAACAACCCCCAGATCTCCTCCCCATGAGCCCCAATTCCAGCATCATGTGTTTGGGGGGGATGCAGTGGCTGTGTTTGGCTGCATCCTTTCCCACCCCTGCTGTTTTGGCAGTAACTATGTCAAGGACGAAGCATCTCTGAACTTGGAAGAGATGAAAGAGCTTTACTTTCGCAGGGACAGGCTGTCTGCTGCCTTGGGCAGGATGTAGGGTACCAAGGCCAGCCCTGGGCCCTCTCTGACTCAGGGCGTGACATCACTAGGTGAGAGCTCTGTAGCTCCTCAGCCGTTGCCGTGATTTCCTGGAGCATCCTCTCATTGGTACGAAACGCTGCTGCTCCAAGAGTTGGAGTAAAGGGATCTTCTCACTACAGGAGCCCCTGTGGGTATTTTTTTCCTCTTCTGTTAAGTAGGGAAAAAAAGAAAAAAAAAAAGGAAGAAAAAGGTTTTTTTATTATTATTTTCTGCTACATCTGCAGTCATGAATTGGGCCTATAAAACACTGTGTAGGAGCCTGTTCCTCCTTCGCTTGATCTCCTTTCATTCCCAAGAACATTTTTCTCATCAAAGCTTCCAGATTTCAGACACGCCATAAGATATTTTTAATCATCTTCTGTCACGAAGTTTCCAAGTTAAAGGAGCCTGTGCCATGCAGAGAAAAGTCTATTTATTCCCCCTTGTTTAAAATACCCTGGCAGTCATTTTAATTACAATACCTTTTCCTTACCCCTCTTGGGATGTGCAAATGTATTGACACAATTTACAGTAGAAGTGGTTTCCTTCCCCCGTCCCCTCACGCCTTCCCCATCACCTCCTTCTTCCCCCAACACACGTAACGTGCAGTTTCAAATATCACAACTTGGCAAATAAATATTACAAGATTCAATAAGAGGGAGCTGCATTTGCAAGTCTGAGGCTAATTTAATAAATGATGGCAGGAGCTTTAAAACATGTCTCCTATTTAAAGAGCACAACTCCCATCCCTGGAAGGAGCTGCAAAGTGGGCTACATCTTTTAAAGGCTTTAAATGAATCCTTTTGGTCTAAAGCTTGGAAAATTCAACTCCTCCTGAGCTCGTTTTCGTTCAGCTTCATCAGAGCAGACTTAAGCCAAACCTGTTGATGGCACCGAGCACACTGCAGGCTCAGTGGGGGACGCAAGGTGACATCTTCAGGTTCCTCCTTTGCAGGAGACCAGGAGGAGAAAAGGAAGTAAAATTTGGGTGGGAGAAGGTGTGAACCCCCCTTTATATCTCTGGGGGAAAAGACCTTGGAGGTCGCTTCGCTGTTACATGAAGCTTCAAGTGTTCCAATGTGTTGGCTGGTTTGGAGATGCTGCCACCATGGTGTTAGGTCCCCATTTGGACTGGCAACTGGGACCAGTTGTTGAGGGAAAATGGGATCATGTGTGTGTGGTAGCACCCAGTGAAGAGGTTGGGGCCTGGCCAGGTCCCTGCTTTCCTGACCATTTCCAAATCCCACAAATCCCCATCCACACCGCCTTTATCTCTTGTCTCTGCTTGCTTTCACGTAACCCTTCAGCCCGCAGTATCCTCAGGCACATTCCCTCCCTCCACTTCTCCGTGCAGAAACACGGCTTCAGAAGATTATAACGGACCCTTCTGGCTTTGAACTCTGTTAAATCCATGCAAGTAGGAGATGGCTTTGGCAGGTTGGGTTGTGTTGGATTACACCTCTTTGGCTCTTTCGCTTGTGAGCTATTTCAAAGATCATCTTTAACCAGAGCTTGCTGAATTGGTCTGGGCAGGATCTTGGTTGGATTTAATCACAGGTAAAGAGATGTCAGCAGCAGAGAAATCATTGCAAACCTTGAATGGACTTGATATTTTTGCGTCATCTTCTGCATTACAGAGGCAGGTTGTGCTGCAGATGGGGAAAAGGAAGCACAAAGCAGCAAGATGCCTTGCAAGGAGCCCCTCAGGGTTAATCAGAGAGCAAGCACAGGGGCTTCTGTCAGCTCCCAGCTGTGCCAGCACTTGTAGGGATGGGTGAGTGTTGGATGTAGCCCTCTGCTGTGCAGGCAGGATCTTCCCTGGCAGTATTACACCAGAGACCATAACCTTGTGGGGCAGATTCATGCAGAGAAGGACACAAGAGAAGGGGCAGCACCGCCGTGTGAGTGCAGGAAGCCAACTGTGTTTTGGGGCTGAAAGCTCAGCTTCAGCAATTAATCCTTCAGCGGCTTTGGGAGGTGTTAGTTCTGTGCCTCAGTTTCCCCATCTTGGTTTCACAGTGGCTTCTGAGGTTTCCACCCTTCCCTGGAAGGCCTCAAAGGGCTCAGCAAGACAGCCCAAGCCCTGTCTGTGCCCACTGATAGGATGCAGTGTGCTGCGCTGCTGATGGAGGTGCAGCAAAGGTCTCATCATGCTATGGTGATGGAGAGCTGAGTGAGTCCAACTGCCAGGAGCAAAGTTGTAGCTGGTGCTCTGTTTGTTCCCCAAGTGTACTACATACATTTATATCTTTTATGTGTACATGCTTCTTAATGTTTATACAATATTCATTTAGGGTCGGGGCTGGAACAAACCCTGAAGGTCAGCTATGGTGGTTCACTATGTGCTCCTCTGAGCTGGAGGCCGAATTGTCCTTGGTGTGATGACCCCATACAAGACCTCAATGTGAGTGGGAGATGCTGAAACTGGGGCTGGGCCCCTGGGCTGAGGAAAGAAAAGCTCCTCCCAGTAACAAGGAGTACACAGGACTTCAAATGTTCAATCAAATGCCAAGCACTGTAATTAGGATGATTCTCTGAAAAGCCTCTTGGGTCTCAATCACTGTAATGTGCCCAAAAGAGTGCTGGTGGCCACTGCTTCATCCTCTCTTCCTCCTGTGAAGTCAGGTTATCCCCCTTAATGCTGGCAGGGTCCCAAATCATGCCCCTTCATGCTTGATTTCTAAAGCAGAGTCTTTGCTCAGCAGGGTGTAATTAAATCAAAGCTCTGGGCCGAGCAGTTGGAGCTTGGAGGGGATAGTGGGGTGAAAGAGGACAGAAAATATGCATAAATCCTTTTTCTGTGTGCTCTTATCCACAGTGGCAGCTACAGAAAAGCACTTTGTGGCTCCGGTCACATCACATCTCAGCATGATGCATGCCACCACAGGGAACCCACCACGAGATGATTTGGAAGTGACAGCTTCGCTTGAAGTTTTCAGGGTGATGAACAAAAAAGAAAGGGGGAAAAGACTCAGAAAAGACCCAAAAGGCTGATGTCATCCCCTTGAAGGGAGAGGGGATGAGAAAAATGACAATGGCCTGTCTTGGATGGTGGTCAGGATGCTGAGGAGCTCAGTAACAAGCACACAGCTCCATCCAGAGGCAGCCATGCTCCCCCTTGGCCATTGCTACAAACCAAACTTCACATATGGAGGGAAATACCTGCAATTATTTTATTTCCCCCTTCCTTCTGCAAGCTCATTCCTTGGGAACCCTCCTATTTCAGAGAATCATGGAATGGTTTGGGTTGGAAAGAACCTTAAGCTCATCCAGTTCCAACCCGCTGCCATGAGCGGGGACATCTCCCAGTAGACCGTGTCGCCCAAGACTCCATCCAACTTGGCCTTGAACACTGCCAAGGATGGGGCATTCACCACTTCTCTGGGCACTCTGTGCCAGGGCCTCAGCAACCTCACAGAAAGAGCTTCTTCCTTATATCTAACCTGAACTTCCCCTGTGTCAGTATGAACCCATCACTTCTTGTCCTATCACTACAGTCCCTGATGAAGAGTCCATCCCCAGCACCCTTGTAGCACCCTTCAGACCCTGGAAGATGCTCTGAGGTCTCCATGCAGCTTCTTCCTCTGCAGGCAGAGCAACCCCAGGGTCTTCATATGGAGGGGAAAGGTTTCCAATGAAGCAAAGCTGCTGCATCTGAGCCGTTGATGGTGATTAATAACGTCTGCTTGGTGGCTCTATCTTCTGCATGGTTGGAAGGGGTCTGTGAGTTCTGGTTGAATGGGTGTTTTCTGAGGAGCTGCAGAAACCCTCCTGGGAGAGCTGCTGACCAAAGGTAAAGAATGAGCCATTTCTTTGCTTTAGTTTAAGATTAGAATGACACCAGTGGGAAAGAGAATAATAGCTCTCTTTCTTTGAGAGAGAGCTTGCAAGGAAAAGCAAATCAAAGTACGCCACGTATCTGTCAGTAAAGAAGCCCCAACGCACCATATTTTAAGGTATATTTCTTATTTTGAATCATTCCTTGTATTTTTTCAGTCTATAACATGAAGAATAGGAGCCCCAGCAGCACATGGGCTGGCTGGGTGTCTAGGATATTAACTGAGCATTTTCCTGCCCTAAGAGTCAAGCAGGAACCAAGATTTCAGCCGTTCCCTCCAGTGTTCCCTTAGCATTTGGATGAAATTAATGTTGCTCAAAAGAATTGATGCAGCTTGTACAAAAAGCAGCTTCCCACATAGGGTTGTGCTGGTTTTGGTGGTATTACTGGTGTGTAATACTGGTGATATTACTGGGCCTATAGTGGTAGGAAAGAGGGTGCAATCTGCTTGTTAACCAGGAGATTTGCAGCCTGGTTTAGTTACGGGCTCTTCTGATAGGGAATGTATGGAAGAAAATTGGGATCTTTCCTTGTGTACTCTACAAATGGGAAAGAAAGAGATGCTCACCTGGTAGAGGTGTCATGAATTCCTGTCCTCCTCTTCTGCAGCTGGTTGGCACCTTTCTGAACCTCGTCAGATGTGGGGCTTAGCTGCAGCCAAGGTGTGTTTTGGGTTTGATGGTGTCTGCAAAGTGTTTGGGTTTTAAGGGCTTTGCTTCATGTTTTGGGGGCTCTTTTTTTACATCCTGACCAGGAGGCTTGAGAGAGGGAAAAAACAAAAGCAGGCTCCAGCAGAAAGCCTGAGGGGCTGAGCCCAGGATGGGTGTTTTTAGGTGATTCTGTGTCATAGAAGCTTTGGGGTTTGGTCTGCAGGGGAAACAAGTACTGTAACTGTAAGAGGTGTGGGAACAAGTCTCATTCCCTTGAGCTGCTCCAGAGGCTGAGGGTCAAATGCAGATGCTGCCTTTGTGCTGTTCTCAGGTCACATTTCCAAGGAGGCTCTTTCCCACGGTGTCATTTACCCAATCTTGGGAAAACAGGGACCCCCACACCACTTCCTGCTCAGCAGAGCCCAGCAGTGAAACAACCTTGGTGTTGCTATTGAGGTTTGGTGCAGCCAGCACCCAGCATCCTGCAGAGCTGAACTCCCTCCGGGTCTCCTGCTGTACTGCCAGAGCAGGAAACAGAGCAGCCCCAGCTCCATCCCTGGTTCCTTGCTTGACCCTGGCTAAGGCAAAGCCTGCACCATGGACCCATCTGCAGGAAACCTGATGCTTAGATCACGATTTCCCTTCCAAGTCAAAGAGATGAGGCTGGGATGATTTCCAGTTGCTCACAGTTTGTGCCATGCAGGCACAGAGCCCTGGGGGCGAGAGGTGCAGAATGGGCTCTTGCTGTGCTCCTGTGGGAGCCAGCTGAGGCACAGGGAAGGCTGCTGGCTGCTCCAGCACCACTGTGTGATGGTGGATCCCAAAGGAAGGGATTTACCTGCAGCACTGGAAATCTCCTCCTGAGCTCTGCTCCTGCTCCGTAGGAGAGCTCAATGGAGCCGGCAGGGAAACGAATCCCTTTGGAAAACAACATCCAGGAGGATGCTTTACAAAGAGACTTGAAGAAACATTCCTCCTGCATTCGAGGCCCTGCTGTTATCATGTTCCCGCTCCAGTCTGGTGGCCCCTCTGTTTGCTGTACCTATCTCTCTGGCTCCTTTGCATCTCTAATCTGATAGAGCTAATCACCCTGCTCAGTGAATCAGTGCAGCTGCTGCGCCTCACGCCTTCACTCCCTGCTCCAGATCTACTCACTGATAGCAGGCGGGACTCAGCTCGGCTGCTGGTGGAAAGGGCCAGATCCTCCTCTCCCACGTGTACCAAGGCAGGTGAGGTGAGCTCCGAGCCTCTTCAAGGTGGTTTTTAAATGCTCTGTGTTGTGAAAGAGAGATCAGGGCTGGCAGAAGGATGGAGATTGCAGGAGACTGTTGATGCTCCCCAAATGAATCCTGTAAATACGCATTATTTTGTATGGGCAAAGGCACTCAACTGCCGTTCCGAGGGCTGGTGGCACCATCCTAAGCCTTTGCTAGGGTGTATTTGGGTTGTCATGCTTCAGGTTGTCATTTCCATCCCCCCAGCTATAAGCTTTGTCAGGGATGAGTTTGGGACCTCACCTGCCCGTGGGATTTGTCTCTGTGGTGGCAGACTTGCTGCACAGCCACAGCGGGACTCACCTCCAGGGACCATCTGCTTCCCAGGCTGGATGTGTTGCACTTGGTGCTACATGCTTCTGAATGGGAAAGTCTCAGCCAGAAATAGAACAGCCTTTCCCTGTGGCTCCCTGCTCATCGATTCGACACTGTCAATCCCTGTGTGTTGGGAGCATCCCTGCAGAAATTCAGGCTTTTTTTAACCCCTCTGTTCTTTCACTCCATTTTAAACCGATCAGTGATGGGTTTGTGAGATACTGGTGTGCACGGGGGCAAAACTGAGACCCCATCAAACTCATTGCACGAGTGAGCAGTACAGTTCTGATCCACATGCTACTGGAGGTGCTGTGCGGCAGGTTGGTTCCCAAGCCCTGTCATGGGGAAGGGATGGGGCTGCAGAAGCCCAGCGGGAGCAGGGCAGGCCCTGACCCTGTCAGCAGTGAAGCAAGTGTGTGTTGGGCCCTGGGGAACCGTGTGCTGAGCTGAGATTAAAAGCTCAATCAGCATCTTTTCATCCTAACCGGGATGCTGTGACGTGGTGGGCCAGTGCCCAGCCTGCTCCCCTCCACCTCTTCCCAGTGCCCTGCATGGGCTGTTGATATATTTTTATTGATCTCTCTTATGTAAAGCTCATCCCTGCCATTCACTCCTGAGTAATAACCAGGGCTCTTTGTTCCCCTGCACAATAGAGTGTCCCTTGACAGCCCCAGGGAGACTGGGACACGCTTTAAAAGGTTAATGTCTCTGTTAGATTACAAATCGCTCGGCAGCAGCCTGCTGTCACTGGCAGGAGGTCAGGAATAATCACCTGGATCCTTTAACCATTAACTGAGCCTGAACAAGATGTGCTGTCAGTGATGGGAAGATGCTGTGTTGGTGCTGCTACCTCTGGCTATCGAGGGAACAATCGTTGAATTCACCAGTGTTCAAGGCCAGGTTGAGCAGTGCTTGAAGCAAGCTGCTCTAGTGGAAGATGTCCCTGCACGTGGCAGGGCGTTGGAACTGGATCAGCTTTAAAGTCCCTTCAACACAAACTGGTTTGTGGTTCTATGTGATCCTGAAGGCTCTGCCCCTGTGCTCCAGCATCCCACCATCGTGTGGGGATGAGGCATGCCTGATGGGCTGCATGTCTGCGTGATCCGGCTTGTGAGTGTTTCGTATGGACACATCTATTTTGTGCGTGTTGTGCTCTTGCTTGAGTTGAATCCTAATTTGCCTCTCTTTAGGGGATGGCAGACAGCTGCTTTAATGAGTTAACGGTAGGGTTTAAAATAACCAGCATCTGCTCTTCGTGTGAGCAGGGGCTCTCTTATCACAGTTCTGCCTCCCAAACACAACCTTGCAGGGGACACATGTGCTCAGGGCCTGCTCCCTATGAATGCCTCATCCCTTGTGGCTTTGTTGCCTGGCTGAGATGAGTTTCCCTTAGCAGCTCCTTCTGCAAGCATTGTTTGGAGAAGGCCTTGGCCGCACAGCCTCTGCCTGTGAGCCTCCAGAGATCCACAGGAGACTTCTTTTACCTTGCCATTCCTGAAGCACAGGCACTTCCATTGAGGGGTGCAGGATGGAGCAATGTCCACCTTCCCACCCAGCAATGGCATAAGTTGACAGGGAGGGTTTCCTTACACAACACAAACACCTTTGGTGCTCATCAAGTCCTGCAGCCATACTGAATCCCATGGACCTCCTTGTGAGCCCAGTCTGGCACTGCCATGGTGGCCACTTGGTACCCGACTCCCTCTGTCCATCTTTGAAGCACTCAGCATCCTTCCTTCTGGGAATAGAAGCATGGAGCAAACTGGAGGTGACCTCTGTGCGTGACTTGGTTCCGTTCCCTCCCAGGTGAAAGCAAAGTAGTGTCAGAGCTCACAGAGCTGGGTCCAGCATCACAAGGAGACAGCCAAATTCTGACAAGATGCTTCCTGCTGGGAATGGGAATGCCCAGCTTCGGAGCTGCCAGCCCAGCTCCCTCCTCCTCTCTTACTGTGGCGGGAGGTGGTGGATTTTTATGCCTTGGATGCACCCAGCAGGCTCTGCACGACACCAGATTAATTAATGTTGGGCAGGCAGAATGCAATTAACTGCTCTGGAATGTGGCCAAGGCAGGAGGAGCATTCCTTGTTCCTGTGAGGAACCACCCAGGAGCTTTCCTGGCAAGGACCTTGCTTTTGCTGCACGGTGCAAGGGCAAGAAGAGGCTTTGATAGGGGCAAATCCTTCTGGAAATGCTCCTCCAAGCCCCTTTGCTGCGTTGCACCTGCACTCAAATCCCATTCCTTGTGTTATTCCATCGCTGCCTCTTCCCCCGCATCCATCCAGGAGGTGGGAGGCAGCATCTGCAGGAGGTTGCAGCACAGTTGGCGGATCCTGGGCAGAAGTCATCAAGGCATGGGAGCGTTGCAAGGACCAACTGGCTGGATTGTATTTATTGCTGCCGCTTGCTGGGAAAATGGACTCGGGAGGAGATTCCTGGGCCACGGCTGCTGTGTGTGCCGGGCAGCTCCTGTTAAATAGAGCATCGCCTGACAGAGCTGTGATTTAGCTGGGGCTATTTAAAGGGATTTAGAAGCAGCCAATGCAGAGCATCTGCAGGCAAAATGGGCAACTTTGGCAGCTCCACTGCTTTGAAAGTCAACTACATTAAAAACCACAACCGAAGTTGTGCAGGAAAGCATTGCAGCAGAGGAGGTGGCTGCAGAAGGGAACTGGTGGGTTTGGGGGTTCATCTGAACCCCAGTCCTGAGCTCCATGCAGAAACCTGTCCCTTCCCTGCAGTCCCAGCCCAGCCATGCACTGGGCCATGTCATGCATCACCTCTTCTTTCTTTAGCCTGTCTAACTTTCTTGCTGTCCATCTGTACCTCTGGGCGTGCGTGCTGTTTCCTGAACCCTTCTTGTTCCATACAGGAGGAAAGTTAAAGCCCAGATGGCTTTGACTAATGAGCAGGGCTATAGATCCACACGGCACTTGTGCTATGCACAAACTCATAAAGCAGTGCTTGGCAGGACACCTCACAACATGCCATTAACCAGATCACAGTCCCTTTCCATGGTGCCCCACCAGCTGAGCAGGGTTTGGGAGTGAGCTCCAGAGATGGATCTTAATTCCTAGCCTGGATAAACACCCTGTTGTCCCCAAGGTGGAAACCCAAGATGCCCAGTTACCCCTGCTCAGCTTCATCCCTGGGCCACATCTTCCATCTCCCCAGTGTCTCCTTTGGGTGATACAAATCCCTGAGCTTTATGAGGTCTTTGGCACTCGGCTTCCTCAGCATGCTGGTGTTTCATGGGCTGCTGGGTCCCCAGGAGCAGCTCTGCACTTCACACATTATCTTCCTCCTCTGAAGGGCAATTTAGAACTGTAAGGATCAAGATTAAAATGTCAAATACATTCTTCTTTGTTATGCTGGTTAAATGCTTTACTCCACTGAGGCCAACCTGTCTCTCATCTCTGCCTTCAATTGCAAACTCCTCTACAAGCAGCCCCAGGTTCTCCCACACATTTATGACAAACCAGTTCTGGTTACCAGAAATGTTGGATCTGCACCCATTTTGGCCAAGGCTGAGCTGTGTCTCAGCCAGCAGCCATCTGGTTTTCCTCCCTCCATAGCTGGTTATTCTCTATCTGTGGCCCAGGGAGCTGCAGGGGGCCATTCTCTCTTGCATCTCGGCTAAGATCTCGTCTTTGAGAAGCTGTAGATAGCAAGGGCTGGCCTTGATTTTAAAGCATCACATTTCTGGGAATATTCCCATCATCAAATAAGTTATTGGCAAGGTAAGCTGAGCAAGAAGGCTCTGATCAGGGACAATTTATATGCGTTCAGACTCCTGTGCTCGCCAGAGTCCTCCAGACGGTTGCAGTGAACGTGCAGGGAACTCTTCCTTAAAATCCCTCATTAGAAAAAGCCCACATCTTGTGAGGTCAGAGGGAGCCACGCGTGGAGCCCCAAACCCAGCTGAGCTGTACCAACAGCCCCAGGGAGCAGAGCTGGAGTAAATCACTGCATCGCCTTTTACTCGCTGCACGAAGCTGCTAGAAACGGAGTGAGCATCCACGCCACAAAGGCAATATGACAGAAGGGGTTTGTGGCTCAGCCCCTGCATTCCCATCGGGCTCTCCCAGCAGAGCAGGGACCCCATAAAGCACACACATGGCTCCCCTCAACGCTTGGGAGCATGGACACACCGGAGGTTTCCCTTGGGAAGCCCAACCTCCTGCCTGGTGCCAGAGGAATGATTTCATGTTCTGTTCTCTCCCAACACGACACAAGATTAATTACAGCCATAAAAACATTAGGAGCTTTCTAAATATTTTATGTGAATAAGCACACACAATGTGAAGGTTTCACTTGTTGCATTTTGGGAAAGGACATTTTGTTTGTAATAACAAGGGAACCTGACAGGTGAGTTTATTTTTAGTGCCTCTGTCTGCCCTGAAGGACTCCAGACACAGAGAGGAAACAGGGGCAATAAAAGCCATGCTCAGAATCCCAGCTAATGAGGAGGGGATTAAAAGAAAGCAGCCACAAATTTCAACCCAAACCCCAATCTCAGACCTTCCTTTCTTGTTCCGGGGGCCCAGTCCTTGTTCAGCTCTGCCTGGGAGCACTGGTGAGGTGGGTGGGCAGCAGCTCAGAGGCAGGGGATGCTCGATGCAGGGTTGTCAGCAGTGGTAGTTTGTGCTGTGCTGTGCTAAGGATGTGCTGAACCTGCTCACGCCTCCCAGCTATTCTGTGATCTGCGGACAGCAGAGGCTCCGTCAGTGCTGGAGGATGGATGGTTGACTCCTATTCACTCGTTCAAACAGGAGCCCTGTGGGTTGGAGGGGTTTCTATCCATCTTAGTGTCCATCTGCTGCAGGATGCTAGAGACAGGGTAGCACTGGCCTGGTTTGCCCTGGGGTGAGTCAGCAGCTAAATCATCCTCTCAGTAATGGAAAAAGCTGGGGGGATGCTCGATGCCTCACCCATCACTGCAGCCCTTGAAGGCAGCCCATGCTCAGCACTGCCAAGAGGGAGCATCCATCCCATGATGTTGTAGGAGGAGGTTCTGCAAAGCTGCCTCAGATGGCTTTGTGCTGGCAGCACATCCCAGCGAGGCGCCGAGGGGAAGCCTCAGAGCTTGCTTAAGCAGCCAGGGAGGGTTTGAGGGTTTGGCTTGTCATCTCCTGCTCCTAAAGCCCAGACCTTGCTCAGCCTTAGCTACAGAGACAAGACTTTGTGAGCAGTTCCTACAGCAGGATCCAGTCCAGCCCCAGGTAGGCCTTGTTTGCTCCCTGGGTTTCTCAGAAGTCAGCCTGCATCTTCCTCCTTGTTCATGCCTGGCTGCAATCCCAGGCAGAACAGACTTGGACATCTAGCAATTACAACAGACAGCACTTCTTTCCTCACCCTTCCTTTGCATCTCCAGCTATCCCAGCAAGTCATCTAATTTCCTGGTGTTACTGTGGCAGCACAAGGCAAGAAGCCATTAGCGATTGGGTCTTGATGTGTCTCATTCTCAGTTTAAATATTGAAGAAGCTTTGAAACACCTCTTCATCCCAGCAGTTGACCTGAAATGGGATCTGTTGCATCGTGCAGCTGTTATTCTTTCGTGAGCTGTCATGGTTTCTGATTGCAGAGCGAGGAGATGCAGCGCTCCCAAGCCCTGACACGCAGCAGGACTTGGAGCTGGTGCTGAATATTTCATGCAGACACATGCAGACAGAGGCACCAGTCTGTTTTCAATCCTGATTTACTCTGCTTCTCCAGGTGCATAAATGATGCATATTGTTTAAGCTTCCTGGTTTCAGAGGGTGCAAAGAGTGACAAATGCCTTTGCTGTCGGTTGCCTGAGTTTGGGGTAAAGCAGACCTCGTGTCATCAGCTGTCTGGACAATATTGTAAGCAAGGAAGCCCTCTGAGAGCTGAGCCCTGGGGAGTCTCCTGCATCACAACGCGGCATTCAGTGATAGAGGGACTCAGGGACCAGAGGCAGGACTCAGCCTCTGTTCAACAGGATCTGATACCAGCTAAACACCTGTAATCTCCAGCTAATGAAGTTCCTGCTTCAGCCGTTCCGAGGCTTTATCAGATCAAAACCACTGCTGTTTTCATGGCGGTTAATCTTTGCTGAGTGAATCACCAGCAGCGAGGGGACATCGAGCTGCTATTGCACAAGGCAACAACCACTGCAAGGTGCTGGCCCTGCCATGGGGATATCCCACAGCACCGTGTGGGATGGGAGCTCCTTCAGCCTCTCCTGGACCACCTCGAGCCAACAGCCCTCCCGATTTGACTCAAGGAATTACAGCAGGAGCTGCTGTGATTGCTGCATGCTGTTGAATTCAGGCTTGTCTCCCCTGCTTCCCTTGACACAAATGAGAGCCACATTCACATGGCAGAGGAGTGACACTTGATTTCAAATAGCAATAATGGCCTGGAGCTGCGCTTCCATCCCAGAGCAGCAAGGAGCTCCATAGGACAAGCTGTGGCTGCTTCTCAGATCGCCTCTGATCTTCACCCAGCCTGGACATGGAGCCTTGTGGCTCCCATGCCTGTGCTTTCTGGAGATGATCAGAAGCTAATTACAGCCAGCCATAAAGTTGGTACTAATGAGGAAATGCGACTGCCGAGCGAGCGTGGAGCTGCAGTCAGGGAGCAGAGATAAAGAGCAAAGTTCACTTCATCTCTGGCCAGAGCACATTGAACAGCTTTGCTTTAGGATGAAAAGGGACTTGAAAGCTGAGGGGTGATGTGGTGTTAGTGCCTCCGTGTCTGCCCGAAGCTGAGGCAGTCATTGACAGAGGAGTTATCGGCATCTGCCCATCTTTTCCATGGAGGGGATTTCTTTTTCAGGACAGGCTTAAGCAAGGACTGCAGCTCCGCAGGCCAAAATCGGGATTAAGGTGGGATTTTGCCTCTTTGCCACCCCTCAAAACATCCCAGCGTGGTACCTCTCCACCTCTTTCCTCTTTTCCACATTTCGCACCATTTCTCTAAGGCAGGAACCTCCACTTTCAACCTGCTCCTATTGCTGCATCCAGCCCATCCATGGGATCCATCCTGGCTGCTCAAGCAGAATCAATCACTTAGTGTGTTGGGAAGCACCACTCCGAAGCGGCAGCTTTGCCATGGGTTTTCTCCTGCCTCCCAATGAGATATTGTCTATGGATCCTTAGAAAAGTTGCATCGCAACGAAAACCCTTTATGGCACTCTTAGCAGCTGGAAAAGAGCGATTAAAGGAATTCCTGGTGTCATTACAGGCTTTTCTTTGTCAAGGCTGTCATAGGGGGGAGGCTGCCCACCTGATTTTCTCCTTAACAGCTTCCCTGTGATTGACAGGACCAAGCAAGCTGCCACAAAATGAGACAGAAATTGGTTGTCAATGAGAGCTTTTCTTTAAAGGTCAAAAAAAACTGATCAGGCAAACTCCAGAGGTGTGTTTTAGAAGCGATCACTGGAGGTAAAGTCCACCACTCTGGCTGCAGAGCTAGGAGCAAGGAAGGGGGCATGGTCCAGCATTGAGCCCATGGTGGCTTTGGAGATGGGAACAGGCACGTTCCAAGCAGGGAGCAGAGTGGAATGTTCTTATTTCTTGTTTCTGAAAATAGTCACCCAAGTCGCCAACTTTTACTTCAGCCAAATGAACAGAAAGCACCACCACGAAGCACCAACGCAAGCATCTTCATATCTGTTAAGGTTGGGATTCGGTGACTTTATATTATGAAGAATTTCTATAAATTCTGAGTTAATTCCTAAGAAAATTCTTGGTCTCAATTACTAAGAATTCATTATTATTCTTTGTTAATTACTAAGAAATCTGCCAGAAAAGGCAGAGATCACAGAAGGCCCTTCAGAGCTGGGAGGACCAGCATCTCCCACCACAACACCCGTAAGACCATTCCCCCACTGAGCTCAGCAGCTTCTCAGTGTCTTTTAGCAGATCAATTTTTGCTTAAAATGAGCAAGTTAATAAAAAACCCTGTTGGAAAAAAAGGAAACATTTGGCCAACATTTCTCCAAATAGTTTTGAGGGCTTTGACCTTTCTTCCTTGTCCCAGTTCCAGGCTGGAAAAGCTTTGTGATACCCTGACATTTTAGGTAGTAGAAGGGAAAAAAACCCAACCAAATTTGCACCTAGGTTTTCCTTTAAGCAGTAAAACAGTAAAACTGTAGATTTTTAGTCACCTGGACAGGCTCTGAAGTGCAGCTTTTCCTCCTTTGTTCCTCAGGCCATATCTACTGCTACGCTCTCCATAAATAATCTTCAGACTTCCTAGGGCTTTTAATACTAATTAAATCTTCAAGTAGGCAGAAACGAGCTAAGGGAGACTTATATCCCAGGTTCCTTGGTCAGCAGTGCGAGCACTTTACTTCCTGGCTTCAAAGCATTTTCAAGGGGAGGGTTTGCAGTGTTTTGTAAGGATCAGGTTTGTTTAATGATCCTGGAGCCTGGCCTTACTCCTCCCTACAGCCCATGTAATCCATAATTGCTGGTTTGAGGAAAACTTGATTGCTGTTGCTCCCCACTTGAAATAACCATAATGAAATAACTCTTTACATCCATGATGTTTCCAGTCTCCCAATAACCCTCGTGCCTGCTTGGAGTTACAGAGCTGATGTCCTGCCTGGTTTATTGGGTTTGCTTTGAGCCCAACACTGCAGTGATCGCCTTTGTGGTGGTGTTTTTCCTTCTTTCTACAAACAAAGCCTGTTTTAATCTGTCACAGCAAAGTTCACCTTTGGTGTTTGCAGTTGTTTTCCAGAGAAGATGGCCTCTCTCTGTGGATTAAAGGGAAAAGGGAGTGAAAAGAAGTGGTTCATTTAGAAATACCAAAGAGTCCGTGCTGGGAAAGGGTTAGGCTAATGCCTGGGGAAAAGGATGATGGTGACAGGCCTGGAGGGACAAGTCAGACCACAAGATGCCAACATTCCCTAACCAATGCATAGGTTGCATGGGGTGGAGGAAAACATCTTTTGGAACCGACCTGAGGTGCATTGTTTTCTCTGGTGAGCTGGAACAAAAACCAAAATGGTTTGTTCTCCATATCTAAGAATTCCCATCACCATTTCCATCATCTGCTTCACAACTGGATGCAATTAATTAACTCCTAGATGGCACTCTTCATGTCCTCCCATTGGAAACGGTTGGGTTTGAAAATGCTGAAGAACCTGACCCATGTTCACAAAGTTGAGAGCTGCATGTCCTGGTCAATTGGATTCAGAAGGAAAACCCTTTACCCCAACCTGGTTGATGCTAAACAGCAGGTAACAGAGGTGAAAAGGGGAAGGGAAAGTAACTGGCTGGCTTTGTCCAAAATCCCAGGCAATCGATGCAAAGTCTCCAATGGGCTTGAAGCCACGGCCCGGTGAGATGGAGAAGATAAATAGGAGAGACGGATCAATCGTGGGCAAGAGGAAGGAGAACAAACGTCACAAATCCAATATGTTAAAAAAAGAACAATGGCGAGTTAAAAGCTTTGTCTTGATGGATTTGGCATTACAATATCAAAGCTTTTGTCAGCACTGGGAAATATTTCACCTCAAGTTGAAGCTCTTTGGCAAAAATAAGCCAGGGAAAAAAAAAAGGCATTAAAATATAAAAGAATCAGCTTTTTCTCTTCCACCCCCCCGTGAAAAACACCTCAGTAGAAAGAGGCTTCAATCAAAAAGCCGTGTAGCATCTTGCCTGTTCCCAGAGAGACCGTGGGGAGCACAGCCCAGGCAGTGATTTGAACAGAGCAGCACATAAACACACAGATCTTTGAAATTCCAGGCATGAAATGGGGAAAAGCAGTGAGCTGGAACAGCTCTGGGTAAGAAAGACACCGAGACACAGGTACAGGCAGGGATACACATGGGCAGCAGCGCCCGCTTCCCACCCTGCTCATCCGCAGGATGAGCCAGTCGGGTTCTCACAGGGGAAATGGAACAGGAACAATGAACAGGGTGCCCAGAGAAGCTGTGGCTGCCCCATCCCTGGCAGTGTTCAAGGCCAGGTTGGACAGAGGGGCTTGGAGCAAGCTGCTCTAGTGGAAGGTGTCCCTGCCAGTGGCAGGGCGTTGGAATGGATGATCTTTAAGGTCCCTTCCAGCCCAAACCATTCTATGATTCAATGTGTGAATCATGGACCCTTCCAATCCCAAACCAGGCTGGGATTCAAAGCTTTGCAGAGGAGCCATTTCACACACACCTCACCCAGCAAGCTTGGAAGCTTCCCCGTCTTTCCCAGTTAGATCCACAGCCACAGACTGGGCATGAGCTCACGGGAGGAGACACAGCAGGGATGCAGGTGGGATGGGGAGCCCGGTTTTCTCTCGCTGCTGTGTGCTTTCCAAAGGCAGCTTCCAAAGTGGCTCAGTTAAGCTCCACGGTTGTTATTGACATTAATGAAGGGAGAAAGCTGCCCTCTGAAGGCTCAGCTTGTGTCCTTGCTTGATGCTTGTGCTGTTGCAATAGTTGAGGATCTTCATTAAATCCTTCAAAGAGACCTCAAGGTGGTCTTAGGCAGCCAAAAAACGCAGGTGATGGCAGGATGAGGGGAAGGGGATCTCCTCTGGGCCAATCCCGGCTGGGAAAATAAACCAGCCCTTCAAATACGGCTCAGGACCTTTTAAAACCAGAAGTTTTAATCTGAGGGGTCTGGAGATAGATGCCAAAACGACCTGCAAGTGAAGGAAGCCCTCAACAGCATACTCTGCTGTGTAACAGCACGCCCCTAAGGTGTGAGCATCCCAGATACGGCTTCAGAGCAAAGAGTTTGTCCCAGATTCCCAAAGGGATGGTGTGGGAACAAGCCTGACACCTCTGCTAAAAGCAAGGTCTGCTTGGCGTGATGCCAAGGGAAGGCAGGGCTTCAGCTCCATTTGGGACCACAGGTATGAAGGAGGACAGGGAAGGAGCCTCTTGCTGGCATCTCTTATTTATTCAGCTGCCAGAGGATGGGGTTTCTCACCCGCTGCTGCTCTGAGCTGGTGGGGACTCTCCCAGCGCTCACAGCTCTCCCGGAAGGCCTTTGCTCAGGTTATCCGGCAGGGATTTTCTCTTTTCCAGCCTGTCAGAGGTGAAAGGTGCCGGTTTTCCTCCCATATAATGACTTGTTTTGAGCGTGTCGGCACTGGCTCCGCATTGTGTCTTCATTCACGCCTTCATGGTGAATTTAGAAACGTGACATCTTGTTTCTGGTTCAGGCTTTCAAGCGCTTTTAATCCCTGCACGCGAACAATGCACAGCAACAGGAACCCTTCCTCAGATGTGGGGAGACGCAGATTTTCCTCTGAAAACATATTTGCAAATGGCTTTCATCCCCTCTCTCTGCTCTGGGTCTGAACAGCAGCATGAAAGGAGCGAAGTCTTATTGACACACAAGGCAAGGGATGTGAGGCAGCCTTGTTCCACTGACTACCCAAAGCCACGGCTCCGAGGCTTGCAGGTTCAAACAAGGACTCCAAGCAGTTTTCCTCCTTTCAGGGCTGGTGCAGTAAACTGGGAGTTTGAAAGGACTTGAAGGGGAGATCTGGAAGTCAGCAGCAGAGCTGGGGATGTTCTCAGGCCCTGGGCTGCTCATGAAGTTCAAGCTGGCTTCTGAACCGAGAGCATCATCTCCAGTGGGATCTCTGCAGGAGTGAATGGTTCTTCCTATGGGAGCCAGCGCCATTTCCCTATGACTTTAGGGTAGGACTTGATAGCGAAAGGTTACAAAGCATGAATTCAGCAAAGACACTGTTTGTTCTTGCTGAATGGGGACGGAGGAGCTCCCAGCAGCTGAAAGGTTTGAGTTTCCTTCTCACTATGCACTGAAAAGCAACATTCTGGGGTCACAGATACCCCAGCTGCAGCTTGGCCTCATCCCTCCTCCCTCCACTGCACTGTGCATCCCTCTTGCTCGCAAGCCTGGAACCATTCCCACTGCTTGGATGCTGCTGCAGGCCAGGTCAAGGTTACTTAAACAGAGAGATGTCTCCAGGGGGCTCAGGAGGTCTCAGCTGAACTGCACAAGAACAGGAAGGACACCCGTGGACGGAGTGAGCCTTACTCGAGATCCAGCTCAGGGGTGGCCAGGCCATTTTCTGCAGCCACCCTCATTCAGATGAACCATCTTTAATCTTAAACCTTCCATTCTTAAACACGATGAAGAAGGAGCCTTGCACCAGGGGAAATAATAAAAAGGCCAGCTCCTTCCCTTCCTGGTTTGCACCCATTTCACATGGTAAAAATGACTGCTGCATCTCGGGTAGGTGGCTGGGGAGTCCCTCACTGAGCCAGGACCTGGCTGTGTAGTCTCAGCTCTAATCACAAAGCACACAGCCTCAGCCATTTTTCTTCTAAAGAGGTGGGTTTTGTGCTTGGAAGTGAGCCTGAAATTAGCCTTTTCACTGGCATGATGGTAGATGGTCGATGCAGAGCTTTCTCTGAGCCTACGGGAAGTGGTCCAATCTCTCGGCTTACGGCAGCATCCCAGAATGCCTTCAAAAGCACAAAAAGTCAAACTTTGTGTTAGCAGCTCAGCTGCTTCAAATAACACAGAAGGAGATAGGGGAAGAAAATAAACAAACCCAGATTTTAACAAATATCTTCTGCTTCAAGCCCATTCTGTATTTGTTGGCAAGGTGAGTGCTCTTTCCAAAAAGCCTTTTCGTTCTGTTCAGTTCTGAATTCCCATCTTGTGCTTCCTTGAGGGGGAAATGACAGCCAGCAGGAATGGGGCAGCAACCCCCCCACCCCATATACACATTTTACCTAAATCTAATCATCAGCCTGAAAGTAGGCATTAAAATTGCAATATAGCTCTCGACTTTTGGCAATTAAAAGCATTTTGTGATGACTCCCTTGATTAAAACGAGATCATCCATTTAAAATGAAAATCCCAAATGAAAATTGCTTTTGTTGCACCCATTATTCTATTTTAAAACTCCTCGCTGTTATCACCCTAATAAAAAGCTGTCACTTCTTCTGTCAAGTAATTCACAACACGAGGCATTTGCATTTCTCTCCGACTTGTGTTTATTTCAGTCATTACAAATGGATCCTTCCTCTAACCCCCCCTCTCCCTCCATCCTTCCCTCCTGCACTCACCCTCCTCTCCCTCACCATCACAGGGTGAGCTGCTGGCCTTCCTCCCGGGCAAGCAAGACGGAGGAATCCCACGCAGGGAATGGAGAGAAGAAACATTAACAGCAGGGTTGGTGCTTTCTGTCTATATAAAGCAGTGGTGGGTTTAACCTGCAGTGCCAGGAAGCCCCCAGCATCACTGCTTAGCTGAAAGGGGGATGCTGGTGGAGGCTGCCCAGTGCTTGAATTGGCGACGTGACAGCCACTTTTAATTCAAAACAACAAAAAAAGCCCCAACTCTGTGCTCAATGGAATGATAATTCCCTGCCATTAATTGGGATTTTGATTGACTAGGTTGAACAAGTAATGATAAAAGCCAGTTTCAACTTAAAGATCATGGGATGGATTGTGGGGGTGTGTGAGAGAGTGAGCCAGGTTTGGGGAAGATGGGAAATCATTTCGGTTCTGCTGTTAGCCTTTCCCTGTCGTGATTCAAGGCTTAAGGCAGAAACAGAGCCAGAAGTCCTCCTCCTCCTCCCTTTCCTCCCAACCCATCCAGCAGATGTGACTGTCCCCCAGAAGCTGGTCCTGTTGTCCCCACCCCCTCCACTCTCCCTTCCGTGCTCTGCCAAGGGATGCTAAAGAGGGCTTGGGGACCGTCGCTTGCTAAATGCAAAAGGAGGGAAATAAAGGAGTTAATTGGGAGGGATGATTAATTAAATGGCAGTCAATAGAAAAGGAGGGTGTCCCTGCTGCTGGCAGCTGGGCCAGCCAAGGGTGCTGAGCATGCTCACCCCCATACATGGCTCGCTGCCATCCAGCTTATCCCACCAGCCTGCTCCAGGTCCCATCTCCTCCTCTGCTTTTTGCTGCTGCCACCAAGCTTGCAGGAGCATCCATGACTGCTCCATCCATGTGGCTTGCTCTTGGTGCTGCACTGCTCCAGCCGGCACTCGGACACACACCATGGGGAGGCACAAGCATCTGGGGCTGTAGGATATTCCTATCACAGGAGTCTGTGTATACAGACCTAGCTATATTTGTGTGCATGCCTATATAATTGTATTTGGACTATGTGGAGCTGTATGTGTGGGTGTATAATGTATAAATAAATACATATGTTTCAAAGGGCTGCCTTTTCCCATCGGAAAGCCATGCAGCTCAAGACATAAAGGCACAGCAATCTCTCTCACTCAGCTTTTTATCTCTTTTTCCATAGGCAGCTGCTCCCTCTCTCCCTCTCTAACCTGACAGCGCCACTACATGAGTCTGCATTCCAGGGCTGAGGGTTTTCAATTTATCTGCACAAAGCACTTGTGCTTAATCTGGGAAGCGCAGGGACATCAACAGCACCTCGAGCAGGGCAGCGGTGCTGGCTCGCTGCTCTGCTGCTTCTCTTGTGCTCTTCTTTTTTATTCCCTTCTTCCTTTCTGGGTAAACTGGAGCTGGTATTTAAGAAAACAGCAAGTTTCTGAAGGGCACTGTGCTGCTGGTCAGGATTTTCCCACATTTCCTTCAGCGTATTTTGCTTTAATATTCCCAGTTCCTGGACATGGCATGATCCTCCTCCACCCCTTCTTCATTGTGATAAAAGCATCTTGGAAAGCTGTAAACTCTAGGAGAAAGGCAAAATAATTGAGAAGAAAAGGACAGAGCAACCCCCTCGTAGGGGGATGCCCTGGGAGCATCCTGGCTGGCAGCAGGAGGGGATGGGATGGAGATGCAGAGGCCACCCAGCCCTGTGCACATCCCTGCGGCATTCTGCCTGGCACCGATGGGATACGTGTGTCCCCTGCAGTGCAGGTTCATGGCTGGGGCTGTGCCCTCAGCCTGGCCTGCCCACACGCAGCCTGGGGTTGTTCTGAGCTGCCTCCGAGCTGAGGACTGTCCTGTGTGGAGGAGAAATCCTTGCACTTTCTGCTTTCCTGGCATCCAGAAAGCTCCTGTTCCTTCCAGGCTCCTCCCTACAGGAGCATCCCAAAGCATCTCAGTCCTTAGTCAAGTACTGAGGTTCCCTCCTGGGCACCACCAACCATGAGAGTTTGGGATGAGCCAGATCTGACCACTGAAACACAGGTGAGACATTCCCCAGAGCTCTATGGTGAGGGGTGTCCATTTCAAAAGAGAGAAATTTGCTGAATTTGAAGGAAAAAATCCCTTTGGACCCCTTTTTTCCCTGCTTTCCTGGGTGCGCAGCTCTTAGTGGTGGAAATGAGAAATAGCAACAAAAGTACCACCTGAGTCCATGCTAAAAATGAGATTGAAGAAGGCAGATACAGCAAAGGCACCGTTCTGACTTGGGCGATGGGAAAGGGGAGCACACAGTGTCTTGTGTGTTTTCTTCCAAAGCACAAGATGAAGCTGTAAGGAACCAGTGAGGAGGGTGAAGGGGACACTTACACGGCTGTGATTAATCCGCAACCTGCTTAATCGGCCTCAGGATAACTGAGAGTTGTCTCTGGATAATTGAGATCAATGGAGTGTCATTAGAGACTGCTTTAAAGAGCCCCCAGCCTCAAACGCTGAGCGAAGCAGGAAGTCAGGGGAGCGAGGACAGAACCTGGGAGCAGATGGAGGGTGCTGAGTAGTGGCGGGGATATGGCCCTTGTGCTACACGGGGGATACTCAGGAGGAGGTGGTTTGGGGTGGTTTTGTTTTGGATCTTGTGACTTTCCAAGCACGTGGCCTTTGCTGGGGGGATCTTTGGGAAAGGTGATGTTTTTGCTAAGTCTGTAATTCCTCCCCATGCCGGGAGGCCAGAGCAGTACAAATACAATGATGAGCAGGAGCTGTGAGTCCCATATTCATGGAGTGCACAAATCATGTAATGCTTCCCCCATGGGGCTCTGGGAGACTCAGGTTCCTCTGGTCCTTCTGCATCAAATCCAGAACCTCCTGCAAATAGAAGCAATTCAGTGACTGCATCCGTTGCTCTGATCCATCCCCACAGCACTGGGTTCATGGCATGCTGGGCTAGTCCATAGTTAACCGTGATGGGAACATCCAAACTTCCTCTCAGTTTTGAAGGTACCATCTCTCCAGGTTTGGTCGATGCCCGCTGAGGGAGGCTGGATCAGGGATTCCCATGAAGGGCTTGGTTCCTGGCAGCCTGAACCATGCGAAGAGAGAAAAGGCTTCTATTTTTTTGCCCCACCATGCCAATGAGGTCAGGGAAAGAGGGTTGTTAATTCCAGAGCTTATAGGAGGAAGCTTTTTAGCCATTGATTTCTATCCAAGCCCTGGCACAAGAATCAAATACCCGGAAAACAAGACCCCAGAAAGGGTGAAAACTGTCATTTCAGATCAGGGAAAACCCAAGTGCTGCTAGGCACAAACAAAAGCAGATTTGGCAGCCGTTGACCGGCCCGGCTTTGTCTTCCTTCTCGTCCCCAGTGACTATGGAAACTGCCGTTGTTTGTCTGCCTTCCCAAGGAAGGTGGGCACGATGGGAACGCAGAGCTCCCTGGGGAAGAGCCTTCACAAAGCAAAATAAGCCAGTGCTGGGTCTTTGCCTTCAGGGGCACAAAGGGCTGGGAGCTGCACTGGGAGGGGAGAAGAACTGGGACCTCTGGCCACACAAGCCAATGCACAGGGACAGGGGGTGCTGGGAGCTGCTCCATCTTCCTGTGACCACTGCCCCAGTGCCTGTGGCGCAGCTCATCTCCCTTCCTCATGGGATTCATTTTAGTGATTAAACTGGATTTTATTCTTCTGTTGTCATCCTCATTTGGTTCTGGTGGTTGGGTTTTTTAAACCCCGAAGCCCTTTGCAAACTGCTTTTCACCATCTCTGGAGGTCATCTTTTAATGCAAGTCCCTTGAGTCCAGAAGCTCTGGCTTGACAAAATAAAACCAAGGCATGAGACTTGAGCTTCTCCAGGCTCAGTGACGGGCTTGAGAAGTTGAGGGTTTACAGGTTAAATAGCAGAGAAGCTGTCCTGGAGCTGGCTCCAGGGTGGTTTCAGATGACTGTGCTCAAGATCAGTGGTGTTTACAGCAGGGACTCTGATTAGTAAAACAAGGAGCAATTTGGGACTGCCCCTTCTCTTGCCCCATGCGTTGTAGGTTGTGAGAGGCCCCTTCAAGCCCCTGCATAAACCCTTGCTCCAAAGGAAGTCATTTTTCAGCTCTTTTGAATGGTTTCAAAAGGTTAATGAATAAGGAATCAATTAATGGTTTCCTAGCCTTGCGCTTTTTCTTTTCATTTAAAGGGCTCCCTTTTTGAAGATTAGTTTAATGTTAAGAATAATCTGGTTTTGCTGAGAGCTAATTAAATGTGGCACCATCTCTCCCTGCCCTGCTCTTGCTCCTTAAAGCAGACTGAGGCTGCGGGACCTCCTCTCCCTGGGCACAGCAAGGTTCTCCCAAGCCCTGCCTGCTGCTCACATGTGGATGGAGGAGCCAAGAGCACATTTACTTCCTGCCTAAAGAGGAATCCAGACTGAATCACACAGAAGAGTAACCAGGTATTTCCTCAGTAGCCAAATACAGACCATGAGCAGTGTCAAAGGAATGGGGGACAAGCTCACTGATGTAGCCCCCAGTTGGATTCACCAGTCCTGATTCTGGTAGGGCAAAACTGGGGTTGATCCTATTGTTGTGCCCAACAAGACTCCAGGATTCACGGCTCACTTGGGATTTCTATGCGCCAGCATGTTAAATTCCCACTTTCCCTTAATTTAGGCATTGCTTTACAGGAATAGCTCTGCATCAGTAAGAGTCTGAAACGCTCACGATGTCCTGTGGATGATGGCAATTTACCCAAAGCCACCCAACACACAGGCCATCACCCACTGAGTTCAGCACTCTTTGGCTCAGTTTCTCCATCAATCTGGCCCATTTTATAGGACCAACCTTGAAATAAAACACTCAGCACACATTAGAGTAGTAGCAGTACCAGCGCCTGAAAACTCAGAGTTCAACCTGGTAGCAGTATTTAATCAAGCAAGTGCTTTTATCTCCCTTACCGCATTGCAAACCCATCACATCTGGTCAGAGAGCCTTTGGTTCGTGCCGCTTGGCCGAGATTTTTCTGATTTATTAAAGCAGCTTCCTCTATTACCAAAGCACTGGAACAGAAACACCCATCAAAGGTTTAAGAGCCTAAATGGGTGTTAATTAGCCCAGCAGGGAAGACAGAGTTTCAATGAGGTTTATCTTTAAACTACTATTAAGTTTGACAATGTAAAGAGATAAATTTGGTACTTAATTCAAGCCTCGCCTAATCAAATAGATTATGGTTGTTACCCGTATCTAAAATGTAAATAATCTTTAACTTCAGGGGGTTTGTTTTGTGGAACAGTATCGTATTGATGCTTGTGACAAAGCCCTGCTGTCCTCTTTCTCGCCTCCACTGCTCAGCATCCACCACAGAATCCTTTCTAAACTGTTCTGCTTTAAAGGGATTAGGAAAAGGGTGGGATGGAGCGGGGCAGAGGAGGATGCCAAGGCCCAGAGTAACATTTCAGTGCTGATTAGATCTTTACAGGATGCAGCCAAAATGCCTGCTGAGCCAGGAAGGTCCCTTTGTCCTGGTGATGGCTGAGGCAGGTGAAGTCCTCCTGAGCACTGGTGGTTTGTTTTGTCCTGGGTGTTTTGTACCTGTCTGAGGTGCAGGGAGCTTGTGTCTTTAGCTAAGCATTGCATTGATCCTGGTGTTTAAAACGCGGAGGCTCCAGCTGTAATAGAGCTTTCAGAGAAGCAGAAAGCATCGGTTAGCACAGAAAATCCCTTCCAGCCTGAGCCTGGTTAGAAGGGACATATCAGACCTTCGTGCTGCTCTGTGGGGTATTTGGGATTCTAGGTTGCATCTCCATGGAGGATGTTGACTCCTGCTGTCCCTGGGCACAAGCATCCTGAGACCTGGAATGAGCCAAGCTCCAGCCAAGCACTGGAAGGTGCATTAGTTTGGCTACAGTAGGGCAGAACTCAGGGTATCTTTAAGGAAAAACCTAGTATAAGTTAAAAGAAAAAGAGTGAAGAGGAACAAACAACTGCCTAAACCCAGCTGAACCTTCCCAAAGGCTCTATCTCAAAACTCTGCATAAGGGCCACATTTCTGTCCAGCCCACACGGAAATTCTCTGCTTGAGCATTGTGTTAGTGAGGCAAAACCCCTTTTCTACAGCTCTATTCCTCTTCTTTTCCTTTTTCCCCTCTTTTCCCCCTTGTGTTAATCTAATGGCTTTGCACAGGAAAGGAATCAAAACAGGGCAGATGGGAATTTGCCTGTCACTGGGGCTTTCAGATAGTTACAATACCTTAAGGAATAACAAAAACTATATAGATTATGGGCTTGGAAACCAGCCTGTTCCCTCTGTGTGTGTGTGTATGGGCACTGAGATATTAGCCACACACACAGAAGAAAGAGCGCACAACAAATTTATCTTTACAACTCTTAAATTATCTTTCAGTTGACACTTATTAACCTCCTGCCAAACTCATTATCTACGTGAATAAAACCCGAGCTATCAAACAGAAATGGCTCCTAAGGCTGCTGCCCATGCTAGGGGAAAATGTGATTGGGAGCAGGCAAGCTGAAACAAGGCTTTTTGATACTCTTTTCTTTTCTTTCCCTCTGAAAAGCTTAATCCTAGATCTTGCTGAAAGGGGCTCCTGGCACGATGCATGCAGAGAGTGCAACTGAGCAAATCAACACACGGAGAGCTGTGAAATCCAGGCGGAGGAAATACATTCTGCTCTGATTTACGGCTTTACAACTCGGAGCAAGGAGTCCTTCTCCCCCTTCCAGGCTGTGGTGGTTATTGCGTGTTTCCTAGGGCCAGTGCATGACATTTAGAGAGGAAGAGTGGAGGGGATTTTGCTTGCTAACAAGGAGGACAATTTGGGTCTGGGATTTACAGACTTGGGGAAGAGGGAAAACCTGTTCCTCTGTAAATATCTGTTCATTTAGCAATAGAAATAGGCTTTTCCTTTGGCCAAATAGCACAACCTCAAGGATTTCACTCCTGGCTCTGGACTAGTATTTTCCATCCTGCTCTGACATTGACCTTCTGGGTGACTTTGGGGGGAAAAAAGCACTACAGGCACATTTCAATACAGTTCTCACAAAGGACACAATGAGAGCCAGCGCCTATGAAGACCAAGAGAGACCAAGAGATGGAGATTGAAGAAAAGAGGGCTTTGCATACCCCATCCTTCCAGAGAGGCAAAAATCCCCCCCCATCAGCAGCTGCTGGTTGAGCTCTGACATTTGATGGCTCCAAATTAATTGAATAAACAAGGCACCTCTGTGCACGGAGCAATTAGAGGCAGCCGAGCCCTGCTCCTTCCCTCTGTGACAGGTTAAAAACCCTTCCCCACGTCAGCCCCTTGCCGGTAGCCTTTGGAGGCTGCAGAGCACGGCGCGGGGCTGACAGCCAGGCTGAGATTTCCCCCGTACAGCAGCGGCCAATTAACCAGATGAAAAGGAAGGAGAGGAGCAGACAGGGCTTCTGCAGGGGCAGGCGAGGCCTCTGCAAGCGAGTGACAGAGAGAGATACAGAGAATGTGGTGGTCCTCGAATCCTCTCTTTGGCCAGACTGGCTGCTTACAGGATCCTTTAGCCCAGGTATCCCCGCAGAGAGCAGTAAGGGGTACCCCTGTCTTTACGTTTCCTATCCCTGGCTATCCAAGTACTGTTCCCTCTCCAAGATTCATGTGCACATCCCACCTGTGGAGCAGGGTCACTGCGTAGATGGGATCAGGAGTATATCAGTGTCTGTGCTCACATCCTGCAGGTACTTGCATGTGATGGGCATGGCAGTCATCTCCACAAGCATTAAGTGACCTGGATGCATGCAGAGGGGGACACATGCTGCCTGCAGCCAGAGGAGCAGGGAACAGGAGAGTGGTCATCCCTGAGGACCAGGGTAAGTGCTCCAGTGTGTGCAGGGCTGAGTGGACTAACAGTGATCTATAAGCTCACGGCAGCTGCGCTGTGCACAAGCTGCATTTGTAGCCTAATTGCGTGTAGCCAACCTACACGACTGCCTGTGTCCCCACATGCCATCTGAGAGAGCCACACAGCAAATACGTTTTATCTGCGAGCTGAAAATGCTGTGCAGCTTCTGAGAGGTCAGTTAATGAAGCGATGATGATGATGGAGATGGGAGCATCCCGATGCCAAATCCCCATGCGTTTCCTTTTGCGAGTCAGAAAAACTTGCTCAGAGCATCTGCAAAGCCAGATTGAAAATCAAGCCCCTTCTCAAGCAACCGGCTTTCAGGCTGAGCCAGGGCTTTGTGGATTTCCCCTCGTTAGGCTCTAAATTACTTCCTTCATTTTCCCTGTCACTCCTGGAGTTGTCTCAAGCCCCGGGGCTGCAGGCATGCGCGGGGCTAATCCTCAGCGAGCTCTGCTGTCTGGTGGACTTCAGAGGCATGCGATAGACTCTGGTGCTCGGGTACCATCCATCACATCCGCTTGAGACAGCTGTCAGCAAAGCTAATCATCCCCTGCCCAAGTGATGTTCCCCTGATGCCTGCCTGCCTCTGGGAAAGGCTGCTCCCTCCTCAGTGCCACCCAAGGGAATCGAGACAATTGCTGAGAGTGGAGAGAGCCCAACGGGAGGAGCGGAGCCGGGTGGCCTGGCCCCAGGGCCAAGCTCTTACTCCTGCTTGTGCCACTCTCGCAGCACAGCCCCTGCTTTCAGGAGCTGGTGAATTTGCCTGAGCCCCTGCCCCTGTTTCATGCCAAAGTGCAGGATCCAACAGAGGTTCGGGTCCACAGGGGCTGCAATCACAACCGATGACAGTTTAAGATGTTCAGTGCAGCCCCGTTCTCCCCTCTGAGGCTGGGAACACCATAAATAACGGTGATACTGTCCCCTGCCATAGGAGGAGCCTGTAGATTGAAGTTCTGGCTATTTTCACATTGAGATGCCTGCCGCATTATTGCACATCAGGTTTTTCATGCCTCCCCGGGCCTCCTTTGCAGCACAACTCTTTCTGCAGGGTCAGGCATGGTAGCCATGTAGAGGAAACCATTGGCTCTGACCCTTGTGCAGTAGTACCCTCTCTGGGGAGTACTTCAAGGTACCAAGGAGGTGGGAAGTGCCCAGGACTGGTCAGCATTGTCCCAAAGACCCCAGCAGTGCCAGGAAAGTGAGGATGCCATGGGAAGGGCACAGGCACTGCTTCTGTCCAAATCAGTGGGGTAGGGCTCTTACTGACCCCTGCACCCCTACATCCATTCAGGCTGAGGAGTGATCTACCCTGAGCCGAACTCTCGGCTGGAGACAGATGAGTGACTGCAGCGTGTTTAATTCATAGCCCCACGTTTCTATTTCTGGTTGCTCTCAGTACTAGGGAGGCACCTCTCAGGCACTACTTCCCTTCTTTGCATGCTTCTCTCCTCTCAGTGCGTGCCAAGCACAGGCCTGTTGGTTGGGTTTGGGGTGATGCAGGGCCAGAGAAGAAGAGACAAGGACAGAAACCTGCTGGAAAGGGACATCCAGATGCAGTGAGACCACAGGTCCAGGCAGGGCTGCTTGGCCCCACCACAGGCCTGTCTGAGCGCTTTGTACCCCTCTGCACTCATCCTGTTGGTGCTCTGAGTGCTGGGCACCAGTTCCCATTTTACAGGCAGGAAAACTGAGACACAAGGTCACACAGGAGCATAAGTTCGAGTTCAGGTTCCCCTGCACGGGAGCTAAGGCTGGGGATGAGCTTTTACAGGTCAAATCCTGTCTTGAGCCTGTGCTCAACCTCATATGGGGTTTGCGGTTCCATACGTGGAAACAGCCACCGCTGCATCTGCCCTTCCTCCCCAGCCAATTCCTTATGGATTAGATTATTCTCTAGACAGAGCAACCCGCACAAGGGCAGGAAATTCGTGGCTGCAGACGGGCCGTTGCATCCCTGCCTGACCTACAGCTCGGCAGTCCCTCCTGCAATTGGCTTCTGCAGGAATTTCCTGGGCCAAGGCAAGCTGCAAGACACATATATTTTTCTCTCCCTTTCTCTGCAGCGAGCTGCTTGAGAGCAAAGTCATTGGCATAGCATAAATAGGGAGCACGCTGGGCGTCCGCCGGCTAAGCTGAATCCCCCTCCGCCTCCTGCCGCTTCCAATTTGTAGCCCATATTTTCATTCCCTGCCCCACTGTTCCCTTCCTGCTCCAGTAAAAGAGCCCGTCCTGCCCGAGCAGCGGCTGCTGAAGCAGCTGCCATTTGCAGCTACATAATGATGAAGATACTTTGGTTCTCATTGGGGTTCCAACCGCAGGAGCCTGGTGCTGCTGGCACCAAAGGACAAAGTTGCTTTTCCTGCTTTTATCCTTCCTCCCCCTCACACACCCACCCTCTCTTTGACTGCAGGATTGGTTTTATTTATTCATTTATTCATATGGTTTTGGAATCCTGTTCTGGTAGGTGTGGAGGAAGGGAAATATTCGCAAAGTGGGTACCGGAACTGCTTCTAAAGCATCCTTGTGCCTCCTGGGGTGATGATAAGGGCGGGCAGATCAGGCATGATGTAAGAGCATCCTTCCTCCCCACCACATGAGACAGGATTTGTGCTGGGAGGGAAGCCTCTCCTCATCTCACTGGCAGTTCTGAAGTGCTCAGAGGATTGTTTCTGCAGGCAGAAGTCTGGGATGCGAGAGAGGGAAAAAACCAGACGCCACACAAGCCAGAATGGCCACGTGCTGGGAAACACCCTGGATGGAGCATCCTCGGCCCTCCAGCTCCCTCCACTCCATTTCAACTGCATTACAAGAGCCGGATCCCCCACTCCACAGCTGTACTACTCTGCCTCCCATGGGGCAGGAAGGGGCAAAGGAAAGGGGAAACATGCGGACTGGTGAGCATTAAACATGCAACCGCTAAGGAGGAGAAGTCCTTCCCAGAGCTCCTGCAGAAGCAAGAGAACTCCCTTCCCCTGTGGTTGACAGAAGGCAGCTGGTCCCGCGAATCCTTGGTTGAGGGAACTGAAAAATGTGGTGCTCAGCTTCCTGCAGTTTTACTCCGTCCTCCTGGAGGGGAAGCAAGACACAAAAGGCAAAGGGATCTGGCTGGGGTGATTCAACAGACAGTGTCAGACAACAGATTAGTATTTTCCTGGTTTCCATCTCATCTCCTCTCGACTATCATTGCCTTCAACAGATGGACAGGCATCAACGGATACCCACTCTTTTCCTTTCTTCTTCTGCTGGCTCAGGAGTAAATTCAATGAAACAGTGGGAGATTTGTTAGGATTAAGGTCAAATAAAAACCGAAAAGGCGATTGGATTTGTTTTATGATTGATTAGAGAAAGTGCAGATATTTATTAGCAGCCAATAGGATAACTGTCAAAATGATTCTATATCAACACAAAAAAAAACCCAGAAGATGAGTCAAATGTTTTCAGCGTTGTGGGAACAAGATTAAGCCAAATACAATTGATGCAGCAAATAAAGATGTCAATGTTAACAGCTGCTATGTAATTTCAACTGGTCAATCTCATCTCTATTTATTTATATCTCTATGCATGTATATATAAATTCTTCTGGGGTTTTTTTTTTCCTCTTTTTAAGGAGTCCCTGCCAATTGCAAATGCTGTCAATGCCTTGGGTCAGGAGCTGAGACATCTTGTCTATAAGCATCAGATACACGTCAAAGACGGAGCAACAAAAAGGACCTAGTGTCACAGGAGCCTGTGAGACCCACTTCTGCTCTGGGTGCTGCCACGGACCCTTCTTCTTGGCTCACTTTTCCTCTCTGTAAATGCCTTTGCTTTTAGAACAGTGCCTTGAAATTGCTGGATGAAACAGCACTTGGAGGAACCAGGAGGCCTTGGGTTGTGCTGTCTCCTGTGCCCACAGTGGCCCATCCCGAGCCACTGCATCCCCAGAGCAATTTTCCCTCTGCCAGCCCCAGAAAAGCACATCCATGGTGGCAGGGGGTGGCCACACAGGGTGCTGAGCCTGCTGTGCAATGGATCACCCAGCCCTCCCTCTTCCAGGCTATTCTGATCCTCCTCCATCCATCTGCGAGTGGCTTTCTATTAGCACAAAGCCATTAAAATTCAAGGTCGGGTTTGATTCTATATTGATCATTACCAGGCAAATTAAAGACATCTTTCTTCCCTTCTTCATGTGTTACAGTGCCAAGAGGCATCCCGCTGTTCGGTTTTACAGGCTGCTGCTGCCTCAGTGTCTCCTTGGATGGAACTGCTCCAGTGACAAAGCTCCTGTTAAAGAGAGATGCATCTTTAAAGAATGGAAGTGATTGTAGGTTTGGAAGGTTGATCAGGCTGTTGGTTAAGCAGAGGTCTGAGCTGCAGCTAAAGTCCAGGCTTACTGCATGTATCCCCATCAGAAAGTATTAGAGCAGCATCTGGTAAGTGACAACTTGGCTCTGTACAGAGGGTTTGGCTCTTCCCAGGAACAGTGTGGAGGCCTTGAGGCTGAGCTTTTTACCTCCCAGTTCAGCCTAAAATACAGGGATAAACACACACACCTCCTTCCCTTCCCCATGGTTCAGCGCCTGAAGATCCCAACCCCTGGTGCGTGCGGATCTCAGCTCTGGGCATCATTACTTGCAGGACTGGAGCACATCAAAACCAGACCTGCAGCTGGGACCTGCTACTTCAGGCTGGGTAGACACACGGCAGAAGACTGTTCCCTGACCTGAATCAAGCCCAAACCACTGCCTGATGTTAGGGGTGTTCAGCTGATGGGTCTCATCTCTGCTCCCCGCTACGATGGCTCTACCAGACTATGTCCTCCCCGTGTGCTCTGTCGCTGCTTTTGAAACTCCCCTTCTCCTTTCATTCCAGATGACTGATGCCAGCTTTGACCTTACACGGAGCAGTTGGAGAGCATTCCTGATGCCAATGTGAGATCAGAAGAGAAAGTCTCTGACAAGTCCCTTTCTAAAGTACCAGGACAACATCTTCCAAATTATTTCTGTTTATTCTTTGGCAGTGACTCATAACGTTGATGTTCTGTCCTGTAGGTTACTCTAAAAACAGGAATAATTACACTGCTAATTATCATTTGAATTATTCATTTTGTTCCCCTCTTCCTTTCTCCTGGAAGAGGGAGATGCATTGTCAGTTGTGGCTGTCTTTGTACAGCGTGATTAGATGCTCTCTGTGCAGTGACAGGAGAGAACTCATCAAAATCTGCTTCCAAAAATGGAACCAGGATGAGGAATTTCACAGGTTTCAACAAGGTAAAAACCTCTCCTGTTCAGAGACATAAATATGCACCTACATGTACACATGGATACGCACATATGCACACACGCACCTTAATGAAGCACGAAAACACACCCATCCCCACCATCAAAACACAACCTTTTCCTCTGCTGAAGAAGAAAGCAGTTCCTAATGAGCGTGTGGCACGTGTTTGTGTGTGTTTTCCTAATTATCTCTTTTCAAAGCAGATTAAACATCCTCCGAAGCTGGACATCTTTCCAATAGGTGAATGAACTCCAGGGCTGGTGGTAGCACGAAAAATTCTCCCTGTCACAGGCAGACAAACAAATTGGGGTTTTTTTCCTTAGGAAAAACATTGCAGTGAAATTACTGTTCTCTTCTTGTTGCTAAAAGCCCAATTGAATGGAGCCAGGCTTTCTTCTCACTCAAGCTGGTGCAAATCAGGACAAAGTCCAAAGATGCTTGTGACATGAAGGAGGTGTGAAGCTGATTTGAAAAGTAACTTTGGCATCTGATTCTTATTACCAGATGGAAGATCTCAAGGTCAGGATAATACAGCATGGACTAAGGATGGAGCTGCTCGGCTGTTCAGCCCCTGAAAGATGCTCATGTCCTGGAGGACATGTGCTGGGGACAAATCCTGTATCACACCTCTTTTCCCTTCTCTGGAAGGGTCACTAGGGGTAGGATTCTGGGCAAAGCAGCCAAAGCAGCCCTGAGCCATGGCCCCTCTGGATTCCTCCTTGTTCTGTGAGCAGTCCTGAGCCAAAGGCTCAGCTATAGGTCCAACACCCTGACAACCCAAATGCTTCTTTTCTACCACCACTGAGTAGGGCTGGGGCTACTCCCATTAGCTTGGCTCACCCATCACCACCTTCTGCCCTGCGTATGCACTAATGCCCCTTTCTTCTTCCTCTTGCCCCAGTGAAGGCAGTGCTCTCATGGGCTAGGTTGCGTTTGTGCAGGGGAGAGATGTGCATCAGCAGCAGCAGTATAGATCCCATTCACTTCACGCGTCCTCTCCAAGCATCACCTGAGGATATCCATTAACTTGAACAGGCTTGTTCCTTTATCAAGGATTCCGTAAGAAGATCTCCGCTGCCTGGAAAACCTCGTGTGTGCTTCAGACAATGTGTCTGCACTTCACAGCTTTATTTGTTTAACAGGTCTGATAACAGCTCTGCCTATTGCATCAAGAGCCACCCCATTCAGGCAACAGGTTCGTTCCTTTATCACGCATCAATCTAAACTGATTCCACCCTGGAGACTCTGGAAAGAAGGTGCACAGTCAGGTTATTTTTCTAACAGCTTTATGTTGATATTAGGTCATTGTTGCACTGTATTTAAATTACCAGGAAAAAGGACACCGTCTCTCTCCCTGTACCATTATCCTTTATCCTTTGCTGAGACAAAGTCTGAGGAATGTGTCAGGGAAAGGATTTATCAAAGCCAACAATCCAATGGTTTTATTCCCTCCTTGTCAGACACAGCGCCCTTATTCAGCTCTTCTAAAGGAACCCTGAATTTGCCAGTCTGGATTAAACCCAATCTCTGTCTCTAGTAGCAGCCAGTTTTGTTGGCTTCCATGGTAGCAGGCAGATCCCCTGCAGCAGGAGCAGTGGCGATAACCCAGCCAGGCAGCAGGCATCCTTCCTGCCCTGAGGGAAGATGTAGGTGATGCGCTGGAACAATGAGGTTTATGTCCTTTCTGCAGCCCATTGATCGGGGGCCTTTGCTTCATGCTATTGTTAACTCCAGAGAAAAGCAAATAAAACCCTGCAAGGTGCAGTAAAGGGCCACTACTCCGATTCAGAAGCAGTTTGTGCAAACATTGCGCTGGTGTAAGTGATGTTGGGGGTGGGTTTGACCTTTCCCATTATGACCACTAAATATTAACTACCTACATGTACAGTCAAACATTCATAGTTTCAGTTTTATTTTGCCCTTGGGCCAAATGGAATCCTGAGACCAGGCATCCCACAGGTTAACAGAGAAGGGCTATGAAACCTTCTTGCCCCAGGGCCCACTTTAAAGTGGCTGCTTTTCAAAACTAGGAAATACCTCCTTGCACTAAGAGGGCAAAGGGTGCTGCTAACCTGGTTTAAAAGCCCTTTTCCAACCTCCCTCTCCATCCTTCAAGCAGGATGCCAGGGAGACATTCCCAGGGGATGCAGGGCAGCAGGAGCCCTGTCTTCAGCTTTCCTGTGCTGACATTAACATCCCCATTGACTGTCCAAACCAACACCAACAAGAGAGCTTGATCCAGCATGGAAGCAGGGAGAGGAGCAGCTCACTGGGACCCACTCAGACTGAAAGAGCTGCACAAGGAAGGGGGTGTGGGGACAGGGAGGGAAGAGGAGGGAGAGCGCGAACAGATGGCCGGGGGAAGAGATGGTGCAAGAGGAGGGAAGCAGACAGATGGATGACAGAGAGGAGTGGGGTGAGTGACATAAGCAATTCTCTGCGCTTGTTCATATTTAATCAAGAATTTGCTGCTGCTGCTATTTGCATTTTGGCATTATTTGCTTCACAGCAGCGTCTAATTGGGCCCTGCCAGAGGCCAGGGCCCTGGGAGCTGTGCCGATGCTCAGGGAAGCCAGTCCTGCTCCAGCTACAGCAGCCAGGCTGCCTTTCATAGCTGGCACCCATCTGATCCCAGGCACAGAACCGAAGGCACACGCCAGGACCCATGTAAAGGGTGAGGGAAGGGATGGGGCAGCGGCTCCTCCATCTCCCCCCGCCGCCCCTCCAGGGCACTGCATAGAGCAGAATGTCTTGCCACGTTGACATATCTGAAGCTGATGATGTCTTAGGCCAGTTCTGGGAGGAATAATAAGAATAATCATTATTATTTGTCACGTCTAATCCAGCTTTATATCCTGTGGGATCTCAAAGCCTGTTAGTAGAGAGCAGGGCTAATTCTGCTCATCTCTGCCACCTGTGTCCTGCTCCTGAAGGCAGGATTTAGACTACGCTGTATAAACCTGTAGATCTCTGGGTAAAAATAGCAAAATAGCCTTAGCTCCTTAGCTTCCACTGCAAATTGGAAACTGAGGCACAAAGTGGGTAATTTGCCTTGAAGGAAATGAGTGGTAAAATGCAAGCGTTCCCATTCTGGCTTTGCATCTTACTGGAAATTGAAGTTGCCCGGTACTTTATGAAGAGGAAAGATAAAGGAGGGAAGAAGTGGTTTAAGGAAATGAGGGAGGACGGGCTTTCCAAAATGAAGCTCAGGTGCAATGGTTTTTGCATAACAGTAAGTCAAAACTGCCCTCTTCTCTTTTAAGTATGTTTTAAAGCAATTCAGTGGCTCGTGGGTGACTGAAAGACGAAAGCCTCTGAAAACCTCTCCAGTTTGCTTTTGCTCTGGTTTTATTTTTATAATCGTCATTACAAAACTGTCCCATTACCATATTGTGATGTGGAGCCTTTCAGGTAATGAGAAATTCAAGCGAAGCCTTGATTACTTCCCCTGAGAACAAAACGTGATGGGGAGGACAGAGGGAGGGGGGGAGACACACACAAGTTTTATAATAATAAAATAAAGACAAAAATTAATCGTGGCTCCATTAGTGTTAATACAAATGCTTTATGACTCACCTCAATCATTTTACATTATTTAATAACAGAAACTCATTAGTTCCTTGGAGAATTAGATAAAGCCCGTTGGGGGGGGGGAGGGGTGTTTTTAGAGTAACATGGCAACTGAAAACTGCATTTTAGCTGTAGTTAGAGCAGGACAAGGCAAGGTGGCGGCACAGGTTGTCCAAAGAAGTGGTAAATGCTCCATCCCTGCAGTGTTCAAGGCCAGGCTGGACAGAGCCTTGGACATCCTAATCTGGTCTGAGGTGTCCCTGCCCATGACAGTGATTAGAACTGGATAAGATTCCATGTTCTTTCCAACCTCCCCTTTTTAACCCCCACCCAGCTACTACCCTTCTGGAGCTTGATGTGCTCCAGGTGCCTGGGGAGGGCAGCAGCTGATGGGCTGTGATGGTGATTGCCTACTTCAGGTGATCCAAGAAAGGGGAGGGGTGGTCCCCAGGGGAGCAGGAGGACATCTGCAAAGCCGCCCTGGGTAGGTCTTGCAACAGCTCAGCCCATCAGTTGGGTTTTGGTGGTGTGCTGGCCTTGCAGAAGCAGGAGGAGGTTCAGCTGCTGGTGTATGTACTGTTGGAGCTGTTGGATGTTTGGTCTGAGCAGCAGGATGTCTGGGGCAGTGAGTGGCATAGACTGGCCCTGTCATGCAGGCGCCTCTGCCAGACATGGGCTTTTCCTCTGAAGTAGCATAGTAGCTTTGTAAGCTGACCTCACATGTGCCTCTTGTACTTCAGCCTTTCTTGCTTTCTCTCTTTATGCTCGCGGAGATGGTGCTCCGCTCATTAATGTCATTCCTTTGGAAGTGGCTTTTAGAACCGTTGCAGTCTGCCTCCAGGCTGGTGTGAAAAGGTTGTACGGGAACGGTATCCCAGAATGAAGCAAGATGCCCCGTTCCTGGGCAGCTGAATAGCTCCTAACAGGAATGCAGAGGCCATCCTCGAGCGTGGCCAGGGCATCCTTCAGTGATTTCAGTGGTTCAGCGTGAGCCCGTGTATCATTGCTCTGGGAATGTAGGTATGTGGAGAGATGCGTATCCTGCATCCAGGCTGCTTTCCCTTAGCCTGTGCCCACTCCACCCACTGCCTGGCTGTGGGATAACATGGGGCTGTGTGTGTGCAGGCTCCTCTTTGGGAGGCAAGTGGCCTCCTCTATGCAAAGGCTGTGTGAGCACAAAGGGACCAGAGGCACCTCCCAGCATGGGAAGTGGAGCAGCACAAGGGTGCTCCCTACTGATTCAGCTTTTCAGGCTGAGGGAGCTCATCTGCTCCTGAGCTGCAGAGGTTAATGGGAATTGTGCTTGCTGGAAGGCAGGTTTTAAACCAGAAGGTTGTGTGCTACCTGCACACACCCAATGAATTGCCAGGTAAAGGGATTACATGCAGCTTAACCTGGAACTCTGGCTCTGTGAGCAATTAAACTCCAGCAATTCCACAAGGCTGGAAGTTCAGGCTGAAAGCATTGCATGCTTTGTGTTGCCGTTTTGCCTTTTGTCAATGAAAAGGAACATGGATGTGGCTGAGACCAGCTTCAGTGGAAATTCATTGCATGGGAAGATGCCAAAGTCCTGTTTTGGCAAAACTGCTGCTGAAGGGAACCTGCTGGGGGTCCTTGGGAAAAGGGCTGCTCCAGGGTGCTGGGATAACCCCCTTCTTAGCTGTTGACCTGCTGGTCCTGTGTCCCAGGGAGGGGACTTGGTTGACTGGCAACTGTGATGCTGAGGAACCAGATGGATCCATAGCTGGTTCCAGCTGTTCCACCACTCTGTTCTTCTGCGCCTCAGTTTCCCCATCTGTGAAATTGGGATGATTAATTTAAAACAAATGTCCTCTTGTTTCAAATGCCATAGCATCCGATGGGAAAGCACTGCTGCTTGAAAACTCATCCTTCCATTTGAAAAGGTTAAATACATTTTCTACCAAAACCTGTTAAAACAGGATTTCTGTGTCATAGTCAGGGTCTCTTGTGAGTGTTGACTTAACATCTTGAAATGACCTTGCTGTTGGAAATGAAACTGTTTATATGACGAGCATCTTCCTGCCCCTCGGGTACAGCTGCTGTGGGGTCCTGGGTGCTTTACGTGCTCAGGCCAAGACTCAGTGTCTGCCTTGAAATGCCTACAGTCAGTAGGGAAAAGAGGAATTATTCCTCAGCCTCATCACGAGGAGGTGAAGGTAATTTTGTGGGGAGCTCAGCTGCTGTAGCAGGGCACTGGGAGGGAAGCGCTGGCTTCTCGGTGCCTCACACCAGTGGTCTAAAGAAGGAAAAACCCTGCCTGCTTTCTCCCTAGGGAGAGACCTGCTGCTTAACCCAGCTATGGGAAATGTGACGTGTAGCCACGTGAGTGAAGGCTGAGAGGGCTTCTGCCAAACCAAGGGCATCCTTGCTTGTGTCTGTTTACCTGAGCCCTGTAATTGCTCAAGCTGTTTGTTACAGGAGGAGCTGAGAAGGTGGCAGAGGCAAACAGGACACCTGATTCTCTGTGGAAAGTTAACTTTTCCAATTGCAATTGGAAGCTTGGTTCTTCTGACCTAATTTCACACTCCAAGGGTTAACTGCTCTCTGTGGTACAGCAGGCCCTCCAGTGAGTGCAGCCAGACAATGCCATTTAAGTGAATATTCCTAGCCTACAGAAGTCCTGGAGATAGCTCCATCTTGCTCACAGTAGGTGTTACATTAGCTGCTCAAACCATATTCCAGTAAATTAGAGCTGGGCTGATTTAGACAATCACTGGGTCATTCTTTCCTCCAATTCCCAGTCTCACACAGAGATAACAGCAGCTAGGGGAAAGCAGGGAGGTGGACGAATAGCAGTTTGCTTGCTTATTAGGGGTTAGATGCAGTCTTGAGTCTGTGATTTGCAGAACATGACTGATACCAGCAACAAGAGGCTCAAAGTTAAATGATGCAGTATTTGTTTCAGGTCTAATAAAGACACTTAAACAAACACCAGGCACTTTTTTTTATCTTGGAGGCAAGTCAGTGTATTAAAATGCCTTTATAAACCAGAATGAAGCCTATGGGGAGCAGATGCTGGGGGTGAAAGCTGGTCTGTGGGACACATGGCAAAGCATGGCCAGAGCCCTGGCCAGGGTGTCAGGCCACCTGGGCAGTGGTGGCAGACTAGGAGGCATTTGTATGCCTCTTCATATCCTCTAGCTAACATAATAAACCTTTGGCAGTATTTTTGTACATCACCTAGTGCCAGAGGAACCTGGTTTTCGCTTGCCCTGTGAATACAACACTGAAGGGCTGTTATTAGAGTGCTCTGACCTGCTTGTGTCAGCTGGTGAGGAAGCAGGAGAGTTTGCAGCCCTTCTGGAGTCCCTTTACGTTGGGATTTCATTTCAGTCAGAAACGTGTGCTACGTTCTTTAGGAGCTGCGTCAACTGATACCAGAAGTGTTGCGCAAAAAGTTCTACGCGTGGTCAGAGGGCTTTTGGGACCCAGTTTAAGCCTCCAGCCCAACAAAAGATTCGGCAACTTCTCCAAGAGAAGGCTCTGCCTTAGGGTCAGTGAGTGAGCAGCTTGCGTGAAGCTGAGCGGCCGCAGCACCATGCAGAACATGGAGAGGGGCTGATGCTGCTCCCCACAGCAGCCAAGCCAAGACCTCTTTTTCTCACATTGTAATGTCCCTGGCAGTGTGAAAACAGCACAAATGCTCCGAAAGGCAGTGACTGCAGGTGTGCAACAGCTTCAAGGGATTAAGGAGTGGGAGGAAGCAGCAGAAGACAGGAGCCAAGGTGATGTGCAAGTGCCTGTAATTTAAAGGGAAAAAGGCTGCTTGTTTAGCTCGGGAGGAGCAGTTGCTCCTTACCTTGCTGGTTTTGCTGCTGGTGTGAAATACTGTATTTCTGAAGGTGTGTCCAAGGCAGCAGCTGCTCTAAGCTTCCGCATACAAATAGAAAAGGCACCACAGAGAATTGTTTATCTATTCCCCTTGCTCTCTTGAAAACTCACTGTAATGATGTTGCTATGATCTAGGCCTCTATATTATGTGCCTTAGGTAACGCAGATTGATGTATAAATACCTGAGTATATTACACTTGAAAGACCTTTTGAAAACTCAAGGGGAGAGAGAAACTGTGGGATGTAATCTATCATCCCTGAGGGAGAAAATTAGCCCCTGGGTAGTGCTAAATGATACAGCAGCATTTGGATGCGGAAGGAAGAGAGCATCATTTATGAAGTGGGTCAGTTCTGTCCTGGGAAGAAGGCTGAGGCTGGATGGGATTCAGATCTGAAACACTAGTTCTTGGCATGCCACCCTCCTGGGACAGCACAGGATCTCCTTAAATCCTGGCTGTATTCCTGTAGCCCTGGGATGGGCTGCAGTCTGCTGTCCCCTTTGCTCTGATGTTGAGTGCTGTGTGAGATTAGACTAACATGAGCACAAGCCTTCGGGACCAGGTAATCAAAGAGTAATAGGGGCTGTGTTGTCAGCAGGCACTGAATCAAATCAAGGTTTTACTGGAAATAGTGTAGAAACCTCTCACCCCCCTACCTATGCCCTGAGCATTTTCACTTGTTCAGGGTAGAGACTGAAGGTTTCTCCCTGCTGCCTCATGCTCTTCTGCAGAAAGCGTTCATTGCAATGTGTGTGACATTGCTCCTTAGCTTCCTGCTGCGCCTGGTTCTCATGGTGATCTCTGCTAGTCTGATAACTCATGTTTTAACCATGATTATAAAGGTGCTTGCTACAACCTAGTTGTAAAGTAAAGGAGTCCTTTCTGGAGTGATGCTTTAAACCGACAAACGCGGTGGTGTGGTTTGCTTGTGGGCAGCAACAGTTATCCAAGGGGCTGGCTGGACTCTCAGGCTCTCTTCTCTGTGCCACTTCAACTTGCATGGCTACTCATGTGCTTATAAACTCCTCCAGGTCTGAGCTGGAAGAGTTTCATATTCTGCTTGTTTTACTATAATAGAGACCTGAGGTCCAGGGCATGGAGGATCAAGAGCTGCTGCATTCAGAGCTCCTGTGAAATGGGGACATCTGGGCTGTAAGTCCAGGGCAGTGGAAGATGCAGTTCCCTGGGGCTTTGCACACATGTGGCACCATTCCCCTGTGTGCTGAGAGCTGAGCCCTGCTGACCCCGAAGTGCTGTGCTAATGGAAGCTCCCAGGGGTTAGCATGGCCACGAGGAGGTTCTGGGTGGCGCAGCAGCATTGATTTGGGACCAGGCCTTTTAGCAGAATTCGGAAGCACGGATGTAGCCAGAGCTGCATTAACTGATAAAAAGCGCTGCTTAACAAACTACATAATTACCATGAAACTCGTTGGCACAGGAAGCCACTGAGGCCAAGAGTCACCAAAGGGGTGAACACTGCTACAGATGGCAAAAATATGTAAAACTATTAGCTAATGATGATAAATGTTGCTGCAGGTTTATTAAACCACACATTTCAGCCAGTCTCTTCCTGGTACTTAATGTGAGGAGGAGAATGAGCAGACAGACATTGGATCTGATGCAGTTTGGCAGCCCCTCCAAGGGGCAGCGTGTTTGACAGGGACTTGATCCTTGTGCCTTTGGCTGTAGCAAACAAATCTCCATAGTTTGTGAACAATAAAAGAGGGAGCACAAAGGTGAAACCGGCTTTCTTCCCCCTAAAGAGGAATACATTTCCCAGATCATTACATTTTTGGTTCATGCTTTGAGGGTTTCTCTCTCTGGGAAGATTTTTACAACAGATTGAATCTGATCATTGAAAAACTCATCCAGAAAACAGGTCAGATGCAGCTATGAAATGCCTCCGCTCCCCCCTGCTTCCCCATTCTTACCCACAGAGGAAGAAGATGATGGTGGATTTGGTAGGTTCTAACTCTCATTTACTGTCCAGGTGAGGTCTCAGGCCTCTTTGGAGATGAATTCATCTCCAGAGAATGGGGTCTTCTCATTTTCTGCTTGAGGTAAGTGAGTGGCCAAGGCACACCTTTTCCACCTGAAGTTGTGTTTTCTCTCATACCTCCTGAGCTTCCAGTTCAGCGCTGGAGGGTTGATGATCCTCCTTTTAATGTCTGGAGTTATCTTTGTTCCTGCTTCAGTTACAGATGGAGAATGTGGATTTCTGTGCTCCTTCCCTTGTGCTTATGTTTCAGGTGTGTAGAACGCCTATAGAGGTTGGAGGGTTCCTTTGTGGGAATACAACAGTACAGTGTTACTGCAGCAGGAGTGTTACTGGTGGGAGGAAAGAGGAGTGATTTCAGCCCAGTGTTTGTAATTGCAGACACTTTCTCCTGTGGAGATGCTTGTAGCTACAGCAAGGGCTCCATTTCAGCCACTGACCTGCGGCCCCTGTGCTCCTGAAAAGTTTGGCATCCCTGTTTAATGGCACAACAGGCAGCTAATGCCAGTGCTGGCATGTTGCATTGTGTCTACAGCCCCTGCTTTCCTGGGCAGGAGAGAGCTTGCTGCTCTGTCCAGCTGCTCTCTGTAGAGAGCAGGCAGCAGTGGTGGTAGCTTTGCTGTGCATTCAGCTTCCCATTAGGAAATGGGATGAGACAACGGTCTCATTTCACCTCTTGACTATTGCCAGCCTGGGCTGGATCTGGACATAGCATCACAGAATGTTTTGGATTGGAAAGGACCTTAAGATCACCCAGTTCCTGCTATGGGCAGGGGTGCCTCACACTAAACCATGTTGCCCAAGGCTCTGTCCAACCTGGCCTTGAATACCACCAGGGATGGAGCATTTACCACTTCAAGAAGGCTCTTCTGTACTTCACCAGCCCTCAGCAGTGGGCAGTCTTCAACAACAGCCTTTCATACAGTAATATACTTGGTAACAGATGCACTCACTCATATGCTGAGAGCTTCTTAGATAAAGGCTATAATTCATACTTAAAGCAGAGGCTATAACCTGGGTGTTAACGGAGTCCAAGAGGTTCCTGTGCATGTTAAACTGATCCTGTTCTTTACAGCAACTTGATCACAGACACATGATGCAAAATGCAAAGACAATGGACTTGATGCTGTTAGTGTGCATCCTGGGGTCACCCTGATGCAACAAGCTTGAACGGGTGATGACTGGGGGTCCTCGTTGTCAGTGTAAGCAATGTGGTGAGCAGAGGTGAATGTGTGAACCAGAAGGTGTTTAACCCTTCTGGCCACGATGGACCCCTGCAAAGGCAGTGAGCAGGGAACATGGGTATTTCAGCTAAATGAAGATATTCCTATAAGGTGAATCTTGAACATCTGACACTGTCCTGGGTTCAGCTGTAACACTTGTTTTTCTCCTTCCTAGTAGCTGGTGCAGTGCTGTGTTTGGCTTCAGACTGAGAGCAACGCTGGTAACACACTGGTGGTTTAGCTGTTGCTAAGTAATGCTTACTCTGATCAAGGACTTCGCAGTCTCTCATGCTCTGCCAGCAGGGAGGGGCATGAGAAGCCGGGAGGGAGCAGAGACAGGGCACCAGACGCAAACTAGCCAAAGGGGTATTCCATGCCTCAGCACATCATGTCCAGTATAGAAACTGGAGAGTGTTTCCCAGCAGGGCCAGACCTCTGCTAGGATCAGGCTGGGTATCGGTCAGTGGGTGGTGAGCAATTGTATTGAGCATCACTTGTGTTTACTGGAGTTTTTCCCCTTCCCTCTGTAGTTTTATATCCTCTCCCATTGGTACTTCCCTTAGTAGTAGTTTAATATTACTTTAGTTATTGGGCTGTTCTTATCTCAGCCCATGGGGTTTCTGTTCTTTCCATTCTCCTCCCCATCTCTCCTGAGGGAGGGAAAATGGGGAGAGGGAGCAAGAGGCTGCTGGTGCTGAGTTACCGGCTGGGTTCAAACCATGCCAGACATCTCTGCTCACCTGTGCCTACCAGAAGCTCCTGTTACAAATTAGAAGGATAAAATTTGCACCTGGAGATATAAACCAGGACTCCCAAGAAAGAGGAGATGCCAGATACCTGAACAGGGGATGGGCAGTAGCAGGCTGAGATCCCAGTGTAGCCTTGCCAGGGCAGCATAGGTGCTAGCAGTAGCATGGATATTAATGCCTGCCCTGTGAAGGCAGATGAATCCCGGCAGGAGAAAATGCCTTCGTTCAGGATGCTGACCTGCATTGCTGGAAGCCAAAGTCAATTGTGCACCTCTGCAGAGCTCCACACTGAGCAGTGGATGCGCACTTAGGGACTTGTCCCTGCCCGAAAGATACAGTGATGAGGCTTCAGTGGCCAAGCACTGGGGAGGAAGTTAAACCAGGCCTTGCAGCAAGCTGTTGAAAGCTGCCTGCTCACAAAGCCAGGCCCAGCCTGCACCAAAGTGCTCTGTAAAAGTGCTGGAGGATGGTTGGAGTTAACGTGCGAGAGCTGCCCTGTCAGCACCTGCTTTTATTCCCTGCACTGCAAACACTTGTTCTGGTTATAAATGGATCCATGAAGAATTTATTTCTTCTGCTGTTTCTGGGCTCTGTATTCCCCTGCTGAAGCTGTAGAGCACTGAGGGATATCGCTCTTGCTTTGTGTTTTGCTGTCCATCTCCTTCCTGTGCTCTTTTTCTTTCCCTCCTACAGCAGAGTCATTTAGGCATCCATAAAACTCCAATAAAATCTTCTCTCCCACATACTCCTGCAAGAGCAGAAAATGTCTGCTCTGCTTCCCTTCAGACACTGCGATGGGAGGGAATGGACCTCAAAAAAGGGAGCAGTGAGTAAAATAAGCCCAGAGAAAAGGGGCAGCTTTGAAGAGCTGCTGCTCTCCCACTAGAGCAGTTCTGCCATGGGAAGCTCCCTTTGGCAGCAAGAGCCAAAACCAGCCCCAGTCACTTCAGCTTGTGTCCTGCATAGAGAAATAGCCTTAGTATTAACTCAGCTTGGCTACAGCCCAGCTGCCTGTGCATGGAAACATATTTAAACCGTTGAATAAGCAGGATATAAACAAGAATTCTCCAAGTTTGGTGGTTTTTTTGCAACTCCAGGCAATGCGAATTAGAGTCTCCAGTTATTAAGTTCCCATCTGGTGGCTTCTTTATGAAGGAATGATATTTGCATGTTTCCAGCAGAGAAAAGCTGTTTTTAGCTTGGATAAAATGGAACAGTTTGTGGTGATGTGGGAAATAACAGATGATGCTGATTTTAGCAACTGGGGCTGTAGGTTTCACCAGCTGCCCTTTAAGAAAACCTCAGTTATCTTTAAGTAAGGGGAGCCAATGTTTTTCCTAATGCCCTCAATACCCGTTGACTTGGAGACATTGGTCAGAGGGAATCATGGATCTCGCAGAGATCTTCTGGCAGTGCTGGCTCTCAGTGTGTTTCTTGGGTTTCACTTTTAATCTCGCCATGGTACAGGGCTGCTGGAGGGTACCAAAAGGGGCCTGAGCATTTTCTTCCTTGTTAACGGGTGCTTCTCAGGCAGGATTTACAGCGCTGCACTGCGTTGTGCGGTGGGATTGTTAATATTCCAAAGCACACAAGGCAGGAGCCGCAGGGATTAACCTCTAAGGAAATCAGTGCCTGGCTTGTTTCGAAGTCTCCTCTTCCACCCCTGGCTGTGGCTCTGGAACCAGCCCCAGCTTTCTAGCCCAGCCTGTCGGGGCAGCATCGAGCCTTGGAAGCCATCAATACAGCAGGGGCAGCAAGGGAAGCACGCACACAAGGGCTTCCCACCCAAACAGCTGCTCTGCTCTCGCAGCCAAAGGGAAAGCACCACCCCAGCAGAGCTGCAGCTTCAGGGCTGTAGTAGGAGGCTCCAAACTGCCAGCATCATCCTCCCGCCCAGAGCTAAGTTTAGCAACTGCAGTGTAAGTAAAGGGGAGGAAGGCACGGCGTTCGCACACCACTTAGCTGCATGATGGCTTCAGCAGTGGACACTGGTAGCTCAACATGTGTTGCACACCCCGTTTGAAGCCTAGCAGCCTAGGGATAGCAGCGAGTCTTGTACTATACTGTGTAGCTGTGTAAGGGTGGCCTATTTTATAGTAACGAGCTATTTGGAGCTTTCTGGTAGTGGAGTGTTTTAGAAGGCAAATCTGCTCTTCCCAGAGAAGAGAGCTGGCCTGCCTCCAAAGCCTCACAAGATCATTGGGGTGTTGCTAGGTTTGAATAGGGATGTTATAGTGGGATTTGGGGAAATATTTCTCTTTGCCATGTTCCTGCTTTCCTCCTTTGTGGAAAGTAAAGGCACAGTTCATAGTGGTTTTGAGGCTTTTGTCAATGGTGATAGTGTCCAGGAGAACCTGTGTCTGGGAATTCCCTCACTCCTTTCTCTTGCTCCTGTCCTAAACGTAAGGTCAAATCGTTCCTCCAGCACTGGAGCTGCTCTGTGTGCACTGTTGTAGCCTCCACCTTTCCCCAGGAGCCTCCTGTGCAGCTGGGTACCATGTTGGAGATCCAGCCCGTGGTACCTGCTCCTGGTAACAGTGGTGCTGCAGTTTGGGGCTGAAATACACGCATGGCTGCAAGCTGAAAGGGCAAAAGAAGCCAGTCCTCTCCAGTGTGCTACTGAGGGCAATTCAGTTAAACTCTTCTCCTTCTTGTCTCCTCCAAGGTTTTCTGTTCATGGATGAGCACGTGAAGCGATATGTCTGCAGTTCTAAATGGGCTGGGAGCCGCTCCTTCCAGAGACACCGATACCCAGATGGTGTGGAGAGCTCAGGCAGGGATGTGAGATCCTGCAGGTATGTGCCTCCCTGCAGGTCCTGACAATGGCGGGGCCAGAGCCGCTGAGCTTGCTTTAGTTTTAACCACAAGCCAGCAGATCCCCCACTCTGCTCAAGGCTGCAGGGCTGCTCTGCAGATGATCTTGTGATGTTCTGACAGGCCAGAGAGCCATTATACCGAGTGCTTGCCAATCACCAGCCTGCTGCCAGTCTGTGTCAAATGAAGCATCCCAGGCCCTGTCACATTAAATCCAGCAGCTCTTTCATTTAGAGGAGAGCAGTTTGTTTATTTGTGTTCTCTCCCCTCCTTTTGGGCTGCCACACTCAATCATCACAGGGATTTGGTCTGTCTCCGCAGAGCCTGTAACCACAGTGATGCTCAGTGCCCCTTAAAGGGCCTCTCATCCTTGGGCAAGCAGTGCTGTTGTGTGTTTTGGAAAGAGATGGGTGTAAATAGAAAGCATGGAATGCTGGTTTGGCTGACGGTGTGGTTACAGATCAGCCCTTGTCAGTCCTTCATAGCAGTTCAAGGGCAGGGTACCTCAGCCTGGTGAATCACACAGCTGCTGTGCTCTCTTGTAAATGAGAAGGGAAGATGACAAGTTGGGTCACATCTGTGTGCACCACGCAAGGCTGTGCAGCACCTCTGTGCCTCAGTTTCCTTGTGTACAAAACAGGAAGGGTGAGGAGTAGCCCAGTCTCTGGAAAGGGGAAGATGAAGGCAGGTGGTCTGCTGCAACCATATGGAGGGATGGAAATGAGGATGGTGGGTTGTGTGACATCAGGTGAGCTCAGCTTCTGTTGCTGCCTTAGCTTGGGAAAACAGGAGGGAAAAAAGTCTATTTTTCCTTCATTTACAATGCACCTGCAGTGGTTCATTTCTTGTCACTGGTGTTTGATTTGCTACGTAGGATTAGGATTCAGATGTTAGAATGGGTTTTTCCCCCCTTTACAAGAATTAAAAGCAAATGCACAGTTAAAAGCTAGAATTCCATTGCTTCCAATCACTTGACAGAATGAAGTGTGTGAGCCAAATGAACTGAGCTTCCCCATTACTGCTGTCACTTTACATTCTGGCTGAATGCTCTTGAATTCAGCCTTGATCTGCTACACGAAATATTTTGCTTACCTTTCCTGCAAAGGGCCCCCAGAACCAGAGGTTTAAACTGTGGCCTTTTTGCCCTCACAGAGTGGCTTTTGCCTGTGGCTGCTTGTTTCACAAGAGAAACAAACACAGTTATTTAATGGTTATTGTGCAAACTTATGGGGACAGTTTCCCTATGGCTGAATGGAGGTATCTTCAAGGGAGAAGGATGCCTACAGCTTTTAAGGACTGCCTTTTAACCAAACCTTACACAAATCCCTGTTTGAGGTGTCACTTCCATACCAATGTCTTTAAGAAAGCATGATGATAAATCTGGCTTCATTATCCAACATATTTAACAGTCAGCCCAGTGACATCCTTTCCTTTCATTACACAGAATAGCAGTTGACTCATTGGGTGACTGCTTTCAGTTGAAGCCACATCCAGTAACTGGAAGCCCAAGGAGACTCTGCAGTCTCCATGGAGATAGCACACTTACAACTTAATGTGATCAACAGATGCTGCAATAATCTTGAAAGATGGAGGAAATGTTTCAAAGTGAGTGTTGTTTATGGTGGTTCAGTGATGTGCAGAGCTGCTCTGTTGTGACTGAGCTCTGTGAAAACACAGATGTGTGTGTTGAGGGAGGAATCTCTCATGTGGGTAAAGGAAGTGGGCCACTGTTTTTCCCTTCTTGCAGCTGCCCTTGGGGAGGTCACCTTTACTTCTCTTCTGTTCCAGTTTATCTGTAAAATGGAGCAGTGTTCCTCATCCAGTTAATGGCTGCAGCATCACAGGTGGGAGACTGTAATGAGATGAAACTCGTGGGGTTCTGATGAATGAGTCCATAAGCTCAGTGAATTGAACAGGGATCTCCCTCTGTGCTCTATGACCTAACACTGTAGCTGACGTCAAGATTTCCAGAGCACGTTTACACTTGTTTCATTTCCCTGTGAAACCTCTAATGAGCGGTCATTGACCACTGACTCTTAGAAGCTGTTGGAAAGAAATGACCTGCTTCTTGCCTTCCCTACTCTGATACTGGCGTAGCTCCCGTCACTGTCACATCAGGCCCAGGGGTAGGAGATAAAGTCCTCAAACAGAAGGAAGGGCATGCAGATGCTAGACCTGCAGCAGAAGAATTCCTGGAGTGTAAGCGTTAGAAAGGATGCTCCAGAAGCAAGGACTGGGTCAGCCTTCATCTCACTGATTGCTGGAAGCTGGGAATTCACACTCATTTCTTGTTCTTTCCCTAAGCATCCTCTGCTGGCCACTCTTGGAGATAGGCTGTTTGGCTGGAGGAACACTGGCTCTGAATTTGTTTTGCTCTTAAAACCTAGAGGCTGTGGAGAGTGGAGGGGGTTTGTATTTTCCCTTGTTCATTGGGGTTTTCAGGAGGGAGGATTAATCTTTGGTCATGCAGTGGCGTTTAGAGCTGCGCCGGGTGCTCTGCAGGCACCGGGGGAGATGCAATTACCAGCTCAGGGACTGCGAGAGGAAAGCTAGAGAGAAAAGATGACCTTGGCCAGGTTTATAGGCAAGAGACCTGGCAGTGGCAGGACGGGCCTCAAAAGCAGAGGAGGCTGGGCAGAGTGTGTGTCCCCCCCTTCTGCTGCCCCGCTCACAGCTCCGTGCCTCTGCCAACACGCTGAGCAAGGTGACGTGAGCGTTCTGGCTCTGCAGAGCGCGCAGTCCCTTCTGCTGGCAGAGCTGTGTAGCTGAAACTCTCTGCAGATGGGCAGCAGTTGGTGACTTCATCTATACAGCTACATTAAGGAGGAGGCATCTTTCCAATCTAAGCATCCTGTTGGAAATCACCTGCAGAGCTTTCAACAGCAGAATGTAGCCCTACCTCCCAGCTGCCATTCTTTCCTCCTTCCTTGCTTGCATGACCCTTACTCAGCCAGGCTTCAAAGCCAGACTCTTGCCCTTGATCAAAGGTGCTGAGCATCCCCCTCCCATGCACCTGGGGGTTAAGGGTTTCCAGGTAGAAACCATCTATTGATGCTTTTGGGGCACCCACCGTTGGATTGCTCTTCACCCATGCAGTTCCAGTCCCCGGGTTCCCCAGCCAGCAGCTGGTTTCCATATCACTGCACATGTCCATGCAAGGCACTGTAACCCATAGTGCAGCCATAACCATCAGTGAGGGTTATTGATTAGGGGCTGTCTCCAAATAATGGCAGGAATTCAACTCCTTTCCAAAAGGACAGGATATCTAATTCAATGAAAGGAATTCCTCAGTGAAGTCCCAGATGGGCTCAGAAGATCAGCCTGATTATCTTCTGAAGCCTTGGTTGCTCTGAATAAGCCTGCAAATTGCATTAGCTCCGAGAGAGGCAGCCCTGGCCCCCGTAGCTTAGGGAAGCTGAAGGACAGCTTATTGATTTTCATGTTTCAAACAAAAATGGAATTATATCCCTTTTTATTTAAAATGCTGCTTAAGCAATTCAGTAATGTGCTGTTGGAGGCCTGGCTCCAGGCTCGGGATGGGGCGAAGGAGGGGGAGATACTTCTCTTGACAAGAGAGCTGGGTGGAAGAAAGATTTAGTGTAATTGCCTTCCCTTCCAAGTAATTGATGACACCAGAAGAATGGCTCTATTCTGCCAGCTCCCTTTCCTGCACAGCATTTATTACAGATATAATAATTAATTATGTAAATAGTTGATTTATAATCAACAACACTGGTACTGAATTGAGTTTTGTGTGTGTGTGTGAATTTGTGTGATGGCAAAGTACTGCTAAGGTGATGATACTGTCCTGCCAGGCTGCAGCACCCTGGGCAGGGGAGGAGGTGGGCTGGTGAGTCTCAGCAGATGGATCTTGGGGCCTTTCATTGGGAATTTAACCCTTTCCATCCCTGGAATGAAGCATGGTATATAAGGGAACCCATCTGTCCCGAACAGACACTCCTTGCTCCAAGGATGTGTGGAAAGAAAGCATCTTCCAGGAACTGCTGTCTCTTACTTGGAGCTGAGCTCTGCTCCGCTGCTTCAGAAGGGGCTGGTGGTGAGTTCCAGCCATTTCCCAACCCTCTGAGCTGCTGCTTGGATGGAAATGGAGTGCAGGGTTTCTCTCCCCTGCTGCTCCACCTCTTCCCTTTGCATTGTTTCAGGCAAATCTTTCAGGAACAGCTTTTAATCAAATGAATGTACAGTTATAAATAAAATACCTTCTCCTCCCCCTTCTCCCTCCAAGCTCAAATCCTGAACCTTTGCCCAAGCAGGAGGATGGGAAATGCTTCGCAAGCAGTGGCGATAAGGCTGTGCTGTGTCCCTGTTTCCCAGGGCTCCATCCCATATAGGGAATGGTTCGAGGGTATTTAGAGGGTCTTAACCCTTCAGCATGGAGGGAGGGATGGTTTGGTCTTCCTTAAGCTTATCTAAATGCTACTAATCCAGGTGGTGGGTGCTTTTGTTGGCTGAGGGTGAAAACACTCTTCCATCTGAGTGGCTGCCAGTGGTGGGGAAGCTCTGTCTCCTCATTCTCCTGCTCTCTGCAGTGCTATAGGGTTTAGCATAAGCCACCTTGAGCTCATCTAAAAGCCTCCCCTCAGCCCTGCTGGACAAGAGCCTGTGCATTGGGCTTGCCACAGGTGATCTGGGAGCTGAGGTAGAGTGTGGATCTGTCCCGTGCTGCCTGAAGCTCCTTGATGACCTTCAGCTGGGACCTGAGCTGCCTCTTCTCTGCGTAGAGTTGATGCTGTTAATTGGAAATCCGATTTTGGAGGGTGGCCAGGCCAGTGCTGAGCCAGCATCACTTGGCACTGCAGGCAGGATATAGGACATGCCTTGGTCTATCTATAGCCAGGGAAAGTCATCTCGTTCTGTCTTATTGCAGGGGAAAGTGGGGCATGTAGGTCCCAGTTCCTACCTCACCAGTCTGGCACCTCACCCAGGTTTTGCTTTTTCCTATCATTTGTTGCAAGGTAATTACACAACAGAACTGCATAAACCAGGACACAAGCAAAGGGGTTTTTACCTTTGAACTGCAAACAGCAGGCAGTGACCAACAGGACAACACTTCTGTCAGCCAAGAGAGGGGCTGCTCTTGATGGCCATCTCCAAATCTGTGATCCATCCAGTATTCCCATTGCTTGATCCCAGGGTTTAAGCACAGTGCAGAAAAAGTAAGGCAAAGGGCAGGCTGCAAACTGTGATACAGATGGGAAGCAGACAATAGGGAGAAGGCAAAGCTGGGCAAAGAGTGGCATGGAGGACGGGGCTGAATGTCAGGCATGAACACAGGCTGGTGACATTCACTGCTGCCTCACGTGGGATGTTCCATAAGAATCTTCTGCTTCCTTTTTTTTTTGCCTCCTTAGGTTTCCTTTCTCAGGGATGTGCTTCCCCTGAGTTTGTGCATACCCCATATATGTAGGGGCAGGGAATGCTGCAGTGGTCTAATGCATGATCACCTGTCCCAGTGATTGGTCCTGTGCTCAGACACAGTATCACAGCATCAGCAATCAGCGCTGATAGGAGGGTGGCTGACGAGGGCTGCGTGAAGCCAGAGCTGATCAATTCCCATCTGATTAATGCTGTTTATAAAGGGTGTCAGACCCAAAAGCATATGCAGTGTCAATTAATGCTCTGAACTGCCCTGGGGAGCAGGGAGGAAAGGAAATATTGTGTCTTTAAAGAAACAAACCAATTGGGAGTAATGGGTTAAGTGGGACTTGCAGCTTGTGAGGGTTTCTTGCTTCTTCATTGGTGATGGACACTTGGAGGGAGGTTTGGTGCCCCTTCAGCCACCAAATGTGAGTACAATCCCCTGCCTGTGCCCCTAGAAGAGCCCAGGGAGCTACTAACACAGGCTGGAAAGACCCTCTCTGCTTCTTTCCAGGTATCATTGTGTTAGCTCCTGATTGCTGTCACATCACTGAGCCAGGAGATGAAACTGCAAAATCCAGGCCTTGGTTTTAATTTCAATCAGGCTTTTGATTGATGCAATAAAAGTCAGTGGAAGCCTTTGGTGCAGGCACAGCTCTGACTTACATGCAGGGCATCACATTGTGTGTCCTGCCGGCTTTGAGAGCTCCTGGCCAAGAGCTTCCAGCCCCTGCAGGTGGGAACAATAAGTTTTTCAGCTGCTTTGGCTAAATGCAGCCAGGTTCCAGGGCCCTCATTTCATCTCTCTGTATAGCCCCAGTGCATTGATGTGCATGGAAATCGATGCCAGCACCTTAAAGAGCCCAGTTGAACCCTTGGAAATCCTTCCGGAGCTTTGGCCAGACCCTGTGCTGCTTGTGGCAGCCCTGTGGATAAAGAGGGTCCTTCCTCCTCTGTGCTGGGGAACCCAGGGCCTTTCACAAGCACTACCATCTGCGTAAAACACTTAAACCTCACATAAATAAACCCAGACAGCAAGATCTGCAGGAGCTGACTGAAATCAGAAAGCTCTGGGTTTTAATTAGTCTCTCACCCTTCCTATATCAAACAGCCATCATTGCTCATGTCAAACCAGTGCTTATTCCGGGATATAAAAACCACCTGAGTCACCTGACAGGGCTGAGGGATGTGAAGGTGGAGGGGGGAGATGAGCATTTGGCCTCCAGGGATTCCTGGGCTGGGGTTTCTCTGGCACAGGACTTGCTTGGGACTTTTGAGCACAGCTGGAGCACTTTCTGTCCCTGCTTCACCTGGGGACAGGGTAGGGAATATGAATGTCAGGCAGTTCAAAGCCTCAGCTCTCCTGCCCTCAGCTCTGCAGCTGCCCCGTGTGTTCCCCTTTTGGGAGGTGAAGGGGGGGTTGTTCCAAGAAGGAATCTTGCAGAAATCCAGGAGCCTGCTGTTGGGAAGCCCTTTTAAGAGGATTAACCCTGATTTCTGCTTGCTAAGTCCTGGTGTGAACAGTGTGGGTCTGGGTTTAAGAACAGGCTTGGCTCTTACGTGACTGTCAGTGTAGACACATCCTTTAGTGTTTTCATTGCTGGGGGAAGCAAACCCTTTGGCGTGTGCTTCCCTTCACACCCTGTGTGCATGCAGCTGTCTCTGCTTCCTCTCTGCTCACAAGCAGATGGCAGAGCCAGAGAGAAGATGCTTCAGGTGAGTCGGGCTGGGAGCCCTGTGGAGACACAAGTGTGAAGAGACACATCCCTGCCTTGTCAAAATATTGGGATGTCTGGTTAAAGCAGAACAGAAGGGACTGCAAAAGCCACCAGCTCCCCTGGTAACAGCACCCAGGTCTGTGGGTAGGCCAGGAGGTGGGTGTTAGCTCCAAGCTGTGGGTGGGCTCTGCGCCCTGCAGGCATCCTTGCACTGCAGACAAGAACAGAACCATTGCGATGCCAGGAAGCTCATTGTATCCGGGCTGGTTTGCATTGAGGGCACTTGTGGCTCAGGCTCCTTTGATGGGGCTCAGCAGATAACACCAATTATAAAATTATTAACAAACCAATGTGCTGCTTCTCTCCAATTAAATGATAAGAGCCAAAGCAAAGGGGCAGATTTTATCATTATCAGATTACAGGCCCAGCTTGTGCTGATAATAAAGCAGGCACTTTTGAATAGGTTACCTCCAACGTGGCTCCTTAGATTATTGTTTTCCTGTAGGAGAAATAAAAAGCACTTTGCAAAAGCAGTAGCAATGCTGGAAGTGTCTTTAGCAGGGACTGTAATGGGAGCGGAACATAAGGGGCACAGAATGACTCAGGCTGATGCCAGTGAGGATAAGAAGAACGTCAGGAGTGAGGAGGGTGCCCACACAACAGGGCACTGGACCAGAACATCTGGAGCCTGTTAAAGACATAAAGCCTTAAGAGGGAGTTTGCTTCAACCAGGGAAGCAGCCTCTGGATAAGTGGAAAGAGCCACAGGAGGAGGAAGAAAGGAGCAGGAAAAGATTTGCCGGAGGCGGAAGGAGTGTTTCTCTCCTATTCTTCTCCCCCTACAAAGTCAGGTAGGAGTTGAGCTGTGGCTACAAATCCACAGTCCTTTCCCTGGCTGAAATCTGGCCTTTCAGAGGTGATCAAATGTAGTGAGGCAGCATGGAACTCATTCAGCTGCCATGCGATATGCTGAAGGAGAATACCAACTGCAGCAGAGGGGAGACAGAATGAGCTTCCCTTTCCTGACCCTGAAGCAATCAGACCTAGAAGCCTGAAAGCTGGGGTTATTTTCCTCCCTGCAGGCGACAGACAGCAGTTTAAAGGATAAGAGTCTTCCTCCGTATTTGACTCTCTGCCTTGCTATGTGTTAGGTTGTTAGGCTGGCAAAATATGTAGAGGATGTGATTCCCTTCCTGTTCTGGCATGAGTCAGAAGTCGCTCTGGCTGTGCTGATTTACACAAGCTGAGGGTTTGGCTTAACAAAATCCTAACAGCATCAAGCTGGTGAGGAGGAAAGGTCAAGCTGCCATAGCTGTTTCAAAGCATGGTGATACCAGCCATGAAATCATCATGGCTGATCAGGGAAGCTCATCATTAAGTGATTAATGATGAGGAATTGTTCTTTATTACTGTAGCGCAGGGAGCCCTTGTCACATCTGTGAGGGGTTCCCTCGAACCTGGATCCGCTACAAGTTTTCCAAAGTCCCTGAGCTTGCAAAGCAGAGCTGCTGAGCTCATAGGAAGAGGTCTTGGGGTTTAACACTCCCAGGACCTACAATTCCCTAAGGAAAAGTGCCGCAGTGTGCTCACGGCTTGATGGAGGGAGGAAAAGAGTCCTGGAAGGGGCCCAGCAAAGTAAACTGGAAGATAACACTATTGTGGAAACAGGGAGCTAACGTTGAGCAGGCATTGGCTTTCCCAGCATGACATTGGCTTTCCCAGGCACTAAAGGGCCACTAGAAAGGCACTGAATGTTATCTCTGCCAGACCAAGGAGGTAAAGGATGGTTCTTTTGTCTTGATGCAGCCCTAACATGTACACTTACGCAGCCCCAGCCTGTTGGCTGCTGATTGTGCTTTCATTACCTGGTATTTCCAACCCTGCCCACAAAAAGGTCTGTTTTGTTTATTTGTGTGGGTTTTTGCTTCCCAGGAGGATGTTCAGCTGCGAGCTGAGTCAGCAGGATCTCTAGTCAAACAGCAAACCTCCTTCCCTGCAAGACATTGAATCCCCGCGATGTTCAGCCTGACAAGAGAGGACTCTCTGTTTTCAGTGTGCCACATCAGTGTGTTTTGCCTCCCATCTCTCCCTGCAAGCAGGAAGCAGCCCTCTTGAATGTAATTTCTATTGAAAGCAAATGGTGTCTATGTCTGATTAGTTCTGGCTTGAGGCTGTATCAACAAGCTCACTGTTGGTCCTGCATTTGCAGCCTGGAATATTTTAGGGCACTTGAATCTGACAGATTCATGTTTATTACATTAAACCATTTTATCATTGACTCGCCAAAGTGTTATTCTCCCGGCTGGAAAGAGGCAGTGAAGAAAAAACTAAGGCAGTTACACCATGGGCCCAAGTGCTGCCAGAAAGGCCAAATCCTTCATCTAGACAGAGCCTCGGAAGGCCTAATCCTGCTCTTCTTCAGGGCCTGATCCTGCTCTGCTGTATTAAGTGCCAAAGCTGTGGTAGGCGAAGGGTCAGGCTGTTCCGCTCTGCTGATGTCAGTCAGGGCAATGAGACTGAGACACAGCAGTGGGTAAGTGAGAACCAAAGCAGGCAGGTTCTGGGCTGCTGTGTGGGCTCACCCCCAGCATGTCCCTGTCCCCATGTAACGCAGCCCAGACCCCTTCTCCCTACCCCATAGAGCCACAGCCGTTTCATAGTGCTGACATCAGCAAAACTGGTCTGAGTCAGCAGATCAGACAAAGGGGGAGCCAAGAGAGAAAGTGCCTTTGCTTTTACTTTAGTCTTTTGGTGACTGCAACTGTACAAACAGGGAAAGTCGCCTTCCGCCCCCAAGAAAAGGCCCAGGGCCTCAAAACAGGACAGGATTGTGCTCACATTTCCTCTCCAGGGACAGGGTTTCCATTACACCAAGGCCCCTCTGCTTCGCTCTGGCAGCCTCCAAAGGTCTTGAAAGGGCTGGAAAATGTCCCTTGCCAGCTTGCCGAGCTCAGCAGAGCTCCCCAGCTTACACAGGGCTGGCATAAAGCCTTATTCTGCTGCAGGAACCTCTGCTCCATGGGAAATCCCAAGGGGAAAAGCTATGGTCTCTTTCAAAGCAAAGGTATACATTTCAAAACATCCTGTGGAAGGGAACCTAGCAGGGCCAAGCAGCAAATGGGTTTGAAGCAATCAGGCTGTTCCACTGAACATCAGCTGGAGTCTGGCAGCCTCCTCCATTAGCTTTCTTGCTTGTTTAACTTCCAGAAGGCTCCAAGGAATTTCCTGAACATGTGCTCTGCTTCACCACAGGGCTCTGCTGACAGACACTGTGTGGCTCTTGACTCTTGTGCTGCCCATCCTGTTCTTCTGACAGAATAATCTGGATAATACTTCATATTTCTATCTAGAATGTTATTGGCAGCCTAACATTGGAGCATCTCAGCAGGACAAGGGAGACCAAGGAATGGCAGTGCTGAAGGTAATCAGAAGTGAGCTGGAAGTGAAGAATTTTAACCTGAACTGCACATCCAGGCTTTCCTTGTCAACAAAGGGAGAGCTCCAAACTCCCAGAGTACTGATACCCTGCGTCGTAGGGATCAATAGCAGTTTGGATACCAGAGAGCAAGTGAGGGCCTGGAGCTGGTTAGGGCAACAGGCTGATGCTGCTTATGCAGAGTGATTTGGTGTGCGGGGATCATAGAACCATGGAATGGTTCAGGTTGGAAAGGACCTCAAGATCATCCAGCTCCAACTAGAGAAGTGACAGGCAGCAGACTGGGGTGTGGTAGAGCTAGGATGCAGCACATCAGGCTTCCCAAATCCCAGGCCAGTTCCCTGTCCGTTAAGCAGGCTCCTTGCTGCCTGCAGATTGTCTTTCAATCCAAGGCTGTGTTCACCGTCCATGTCACTTGCAGATTTCAAGAGCAGACAATAAAATCCATGAACGCCAATGAGATACTAAGCAAAGGCCATTAAGATCACACTTGGTAACCCTTCATTTAGCTAACCTGTCCTTTAAGGAAACTGGCTGAACATCTGAAATGTGTTTGCTCTGTAGACAGATAAGGCTGAAAGTAGAACCCGGTCTCTAAAGAGCTTTAAGCTTTCTTAAAAGGAAGCAAACGACTCTGTGTCATGCCACAGAAGACATTAATCTTTAACTGTTACACAGATGACTGGGGAAAGAGGCAATTTGTTACAGGAGGGGAAGAAGAGAAAGAGAGGTTTTTTGCGGCTGTGCTGCCAGGAGAGCCAATTCCCATCTGCGGCTTTGATGCATTGTTTCATAAGTAACGGTGTTGGTTTTGCACGGGAGCAGCTCTCAGCAGCCATAAGGTCTAATGCAGAATGAAATGTGCTCCAGGAGAGAGGCTTTAGTTGCTATTTTTGCAGTCAGTGGAGCAGGATGTGTCTCAGAAAGGTGCTGTCCCTAATGCCCTCTGACTCTGCAGCAAAGGCATCCTCTGGTTTGTGCTCCTTGTATTGCATGTTGCTCCGTGTGCCACAGACCATGGCTGGGATATTTTAGTCTCCAAAAACTGTTGCCGTTGCAGAAAGTGAGGCAGAAAACACGAGCATTGTGCTGTCCTGGGCAGGAGATGGGAGTTTTGTCCCTCCTTCTTTGGTATGGCTTCCTTTGAATGCAGGAGCAATGTGGGCAGGCTGTTTGTGGGCAGAAAAGAGCTCATGGCACTGAACATGTCAGTTGTGTTTGACTTTCCTTCTCTGGAGGCCTCAAAGCAGCTTCCAGTGGCTGAAGGGGGCTACAAGGGCGCTGGAGAGGGGCTCTTCGTCAGGGACTGCAGCGATAGGACAAGGGGTGATGGGTTCAAACTGAAACAGGGCAAGTTCAGGTTAGGTATAAGGAGGAAGCTCTTCCTGCGAGGGGGCTGGAACTGGATGATCTTAAGGTCCTTTCCAACCCAAACCATTCTGTGATTCTCTGCCCTGTTTCTCACTCCTTCTCCAAATTAAACCAGGAATCCCTTCCCCTTCTAAAAGCATTCATGCTCAGGACAGTTTTGCATTTCCTGTCTGTTTCGCATGGAAGCAGGTACTTAACTGCAGCTGTTTTATCAAGGAGTAAGTTAAAACCCCGCTGATTTCCATGTGGTTTATCCCAAGCTATAGGAAGAGCACTTTCCGATAGAAATGGCTCTGCTTTGCATGCAGGGAATGTTTCCAGAGCGCTGCTTTCCCCTCTGGCACACTTACCTCTCTGTGGGCATTACGAAAGCATGAGCTATCATTGCTGCGCTGCTCTAGCCCAGCTCCTCCTAATGATAATATTTTTCTCATCTTAAAACTGGAAGGGCCATGACTGAGTACCCATTAGGTCAGTTGGGAATAATCACGTTTCTGCCTGTGTCTTTCAAACGGAGCAAGGCCCTGGAAGGCATCTCCCTGGCTCTGCGTCACACACCCAGGCTTTGGGGGAATTGCCATTAATGGCTGGGAATGTGTCTTGGCTTTTCTCTTAATCTCTTATCACAAGCTTAGCTAATGTCTGCGAAGCCCAGGAGGATTGGGTAATGATAAGGGATCATCAGGCAAGATGCAAAGATTAGCGTTGTTCTCTAAGAATCCAGCCTTGCTTCCAAGGAGATCATTATCTCCTGCTCTCTGCAGGCTTCTGCTCACACAGGCCCCCATCCCAGAGGCCCTTGGAGCTGCGGCTGACATCCTCCCTCGTGCCATGAGGCACAGCGAAGCAGCAGCAGGGAGTTAGTGCCTGGTTCTCTGCAGCTCTCTGAGCCTGTGCAGCTGATGTTCCACCCCCCACCCCTGGTGCTCATCCTGGGCCATTCCGGGCTTTGCACATCCTTTGACTGCAGGATCCCAAGCACAAGGTGGGGTTGGAGACCACTGTCTGTGTGTGGAGGATGGTTGGCATCCTCAGCCCCACTGGGAAAAGGAGGGGATGGAAAAGCCACCTCTCTTTTTCCCTGCTCCATAAAGTGCCGGAGGAGCAGAGCAAGCATCCTGCTGGGTGTCTGTGCCTCAGCACGCAGTAGTTGGGATGTTGTAGGCAACAGGGTACTTTGGGACATTCCTTTCTATTAGCTGCTTGTAACCTGTCTCAGCTGAGCCAGTTGCCCACAGTGTGTGTCCATTCCCAGCTGTCTCAGTGGACAATGAGATGGATTCCTCTAATCTGCCTCTCCCATGACTGTGTCTCAGGGCTCCCTGGGGCAATTGTTTCTTCAGAGCTGATGTTCTGGTAAGCAATAGTTCATGTCCCCACAAAGCAAGTGCCAGCTCTCCAGCAGAGCAGGAAGGGCAGAAGCAGCCACCCTAAAACTGCTGGTGTTGGTGCTTTAGAACAGAGGAATCCCAGAAACGGGCTCAGCATTGCCTCCACATTTGGGTGGTTGTGGCACAAACCACAGAAAAGGCGTTGGAGTGACCCTGGCTCTAAACCACACCATCCCCATGGAAGTGTTAGAGTGGATGGAGCACTCCAGCACATGTGGAGATGGAGCCAGTCCTGCTGCCCACTTAGAGCCCTAAGCTGTTCTGCCTCTGTGCTGTTACAAACATGGTTAGCTTGGATTTACACCTTCAGAGGCTCTGTCTGTGCTCCTGCCCATCCTTTTCATTATCTGCCTGTAACTGTTTTGTTGTCTCTGCTCTTTTGTTCACCTGTGATGAGTGTACCACCAGGTTTGCTCCCCTCTGACATGAGTTACATGCCTTTTGTACCCTGCCTGATTAAACTCTCTTCCTTCTTCAAGTGAATTGGTTCCCATAGAGCCATCCACTAGTGGGACTCCATTCACTGTCTGAATTGCATCTTCCCAGCTGACAGATGGATTGCTGGAGGCTTCTGCGGTCACTGTGCTAGCCTTAGGAGTTCGTGATGATTATATTCGCAACCTTATCAGGTTGCTTTTGGTGTTTTCTGAGACATTTCCCACTCTAAATAATAGTGAATCCAGCTTCACTGTTCTCATCCTCCTGGAGCCCACAGCTGCAAGGGGATATTAGTGTTATCTACGAGTTTTGGGGTCCCTTCCTGGCTGATGCTATTTAGAGGGAAGACTGGTCCCAGTTTTCACTGCATTTCAGTGAGGGGTGGATGCCTGAACTGCAGTTGAGACCTGCACCATTGCACCTGGCAGTTTTTATTTTGCACATAAATGTACACAGGTCGGTGCAAAACAAAATGGATTTGAAGGATGAAGCCAGAGAGAACGTGTGAAAAAGAGGAGGATGACTACAGGTGAGGTGAGGGCAATGCCACACTCCCCCCCCAGAGTCCCAGCTGTGTCCCATGCAGCCTGGCATTCCCTGCAGTGGCTGCGATGACAGTTTGGATCCACGCAGCTCAACAGGGATGGGTTAACTCTGCTTCATCATTTTCAAAGGCTCCTGCAGACCTTGCCTGGCCAGTGGAATTGGGCAGTGACTGCGTTAACTGGTGAGTACGCCTGGTGCTTATTTGTGTATCAATTTGATGAGAAAGCAATAAAAATAAGGCAGAAGCTCTTCCCTGTGAGGGTGCTGAGGCACTGGCACAGGGTGCCCAGAGAAGCTGTGGCTGCCCCATCCCTGGCAGCGTTCAAGGCCAGGTTGGACAGAGGGGCTTGGAGCAAGCTGCTCTAGTGGAAGGTGTCCCTGCCCGTGGCAGGGGTTGGAACTGAATGATCTTAAGGTCCCTTCTAGCCCAAACCACTCCATGATTCTATAATAACTCTCAGTATGAAACTGAATAATGAAGCAGTAGTGGAATTAGTGACACTTTTTGAGCAGAAAGAAATCCTTTTTTATTACTCAAACCAAGCTTAAATTAACAAGCGCAGGTAATGATTCCCCAGAGCTGGATACGGGGTTAAGGATCGCTGCTCTTGGTGATGACAGGCTACTCACTAAATTTGGTGAGTTATGTTCGGAGGCTGAGGTTTTATAGCTCAGATATATTGTCTCCAAGTGAGTGAAACTTGGTTGACTGGCAAGCCAAATGATTCACAAATTGACCTGAAGAATAGCATCCTCCCCCCACCCCAGCCTCCAATGGGTGAATGATGTTTGGAAACCACCAGCTCTGTGACAAACGAGAAGATTGATCTTATCTGAAGAAGTGGAAAAGATGAGCGTGATCCGGAGACAAAGGATCTTGTGTCCCAGGAACTTGGCAGAGGAGCTGAGCACTGATGGCAGTTAAAGAGCTGCTGCTGCTCATTGTGGCTTTGGGCAGCGATGAGGCTGATACCTAGTTTGGGAAGGCAGAGCTGGAGCATGTGGCATCATGCAACAATGTCCGTGATGACAGGAACAGAGTTAGGGTGTCCCTGCTTCATACCCATCCATCTCATCCCTCAGGGCACACAGCTTGTGCTGCGCTGGTGTGGTTTTGTGTGTACAGTGGACTGGGGACCTGATCTGGTTAACATAGAATCATAGCATGGTTTGGGTTGGAAAGGACCTTAAGATTATTCAGTTCCAGTCCCTCTGATATGGGCAGGGACACCTCACACGAGACCATGTTGCCCAATGCTCTGTCCAACCTGGCCTTGAACACTGCCAGGGATGGGGCAGCCACAGCTTCTCTGGGCAGCCTGTGCCAGCGCCTCAGC
>WYDI02026469.1:0-48163 GCA_009867235.2 Psittacus erithacus | reverse complement strand
CCCTTCCCTTCCCTTCCCTTCCCTTCCCTTCCCTTCCCTTCCCTTCCCTTCCCTTCCCTTCCCTTCCCTTCCCCTCTCTCTGCCTGCTGATCTCAGACATGATGTAAACTCACAGTAGAATTTGATTGAATGAAGTGCAAAAATGTATTTGCACTACAAACAGCTTTGTATTGTAATAAATTCAGAACTGATGTGTGAATTAAGAAAAAAACATGGTATTTCTGGAAATGCCAGTGCATATTTTTTTAATGCAACAATTCTTTTTAGTTAAAATATCACTTACGGAGTCAGAACAATGTAATTTCGTAGATGATCACCATCATAAGCACATATTATAAATATTGAATAAAGTTCTGTAAGGAAACAGCCCCCTTGATATATCTATCTCTGGATTTACGCCTGTAGATTTAATAGTAAATTAGATGAAAGGAAATGCTGGCTAGCCATTGAAAACAGAAAATTAGGGTTGTGTTGTTTCAACACCTGGTTCTGTTCCCAGTTCACTCTGTGGGCTTCAGGCAAGTGATTTCAACTCTTTGTCTCATTTTCCGTTTCCTCAGAAATCAGAAATATGCTAACATTTACCTGTCCTTCTGGGCCCGCAGAGGATTCCTTAACAAATCTGCAACACAATGATGTAGCTGTAGAGCACAGTTGTTGAATAACTATGATCGGCATAGGAATGGACCTGGAAAGACTTGAAGAAAGTTGGCCATTAACCTCATTTCTGTCAACTCTCTGTATGTACTCAGAGACCACTCTGCTCAGGGTGTTGGATCCCAGGGCTGCAGCTGATGGGCTGTATGGTCAGCCAGGTGATATGCTGGTCTTCTGTCCTCTTGTCCACCTGGAGGGAGGTTCTGGCCAGCTGCAGTCTGCTTCCACCCCATTCCCTTCTCTGCTTTCTGTTGCCCAGCAGCTGTATGATTAGCTGAAAAGTGAATAGCAAATGTTCAAATCAGAAGCTGAGCCTCTCCTTCTTTAACTTTGGGTTAGATAAATCCCTGCAGCTCAATGGACCTCATTTCACAGGGGTGATTCACAAGTTTCCAGTTGCCCTCTTCAGCATTTTTCTCTAGATGAAACAGAAGCTCTTCACTATTTTTATCTTTAAAGATTGAAGGGGATATTCCAAGAAAAAAAATAAATCCATCTAGCCATATTAAATACAAAGATAATACCTCTAGCTCAGCTTGTTCTCTAGCTGCAAATCACTCGAATCTATAAGGGTGTATCACAGGAAAATGGCTGCATTTTTTGGCTTTGTATTTTTCCCTAAACATCTGCTATTAGTCACCATCAGAGGCAAAAGTCTAGAGGGACCTTGGTACAATCCAGTATGACCGTTCTTACATTTTGATATTATGTTCTGACAATTTGGCCTGACACAGCATCAGAAAGCCAAGACATGGTAATGTCTGGGCAAAAGGGCATGGATTAAACATTGCTATCGAAGCCTGTTCACTAATATTTTGGAATAAGCACATAATAAAAAAATGATGAAGAATCTACCCTTTGGCTTGGCTGTTTGCAGCAAATATTATAAGGGTATTAAACTAAACAATGGCTTGTACTCATCTGGCTCTCCAGATGTTTTCTATGACTCTTATTTTCTATCAATCAGTTAACCACGGTTTTTGCTTTCCTTAGCAACGTATTTCCAAATCAGAATCAAAGAAACTAACGGCAAATAATGAAGGCTAGATTGTATTTGATTGCTGCTAGTTGCTCATGGGAAAGGAAACTGCAAGAAGCACTGCCAATCCTTCACACTGGCAGACCGGCCAGGAACACTTCCAGCTCCTCTGACTGCCTCCCCCCTAAGCGTGCTCCACGCCAAAGGGGCTCTGTAGCGGTTGCATCTGATGGGCAGACCCTATGGCTAGGGATGGAGGGAGACATGCAACTGGTTGTTGTATAGGACAGGAGGTACAGAGTTATTTATTCCCTTTCCACTCAGTCCTTTATAACAGCCTCCCCAACTTGCTCACAGACACAGCAGGCTGCAGTCATTTAGATTTTAGCAGTGGGTGTTTTTAGCCCAGCTCCATGAGGAAGCACGGCTCATATAATTGCAGTGTGTGTGTGCTTGTGCACACGGTTGTCTAATAACTTTTGAACACATTGGCCACTTGCAGCTGAATCTGGCCAAAAGGTGGAGGCTTCAGAGATAATCAAGTTCCTAAGTTTTTGTGAAAATACAAAGCTGAAGAGTTTTCCTGCTGATGGAAAGGCTGCAGCCCACGCTTGGTTCTCATTTGACATAGGCAGAATCCGCCAGGGAGAGAGACTGGATGTATGTGAAAGAAAGCTTCAGTCAGAGCTTATACCTTATTAGATATAAGGGAATCCACTCCGCAGCCAAAGCTTCTCTCCCTTATGGATTCTCCAGTGTCTGATAAGGGCAGAATTCACACCACAGCCATAGTATAATTCATTTAAAATGTCAGTCAGGCATGAAACACTAACTCCATTGGAAACTAGGCTTCCGGAATAATTCTGGTATTCATGGAAATACTTGTTCCTTCATAAACTGCAAAGCTTCAGGAGGAATTATGGGTGTTTCTCCATTGCTTTCAGTCTCCAAGCTAGCTCTCTCAGAGGTATCTCTGCCCAGCAGTGCACTGGTTCTTTCGAGCGCCCACTGCCTCCAGAGGTTTCAGAGAGGAAAGTTATATTTCACTTTTTTCCTTAGTGCCATGCTCATCAGGCATAACTTTTCTGAAGAACCTGGTTCATAAAAGAACTCCGCCATTCCCTTTCAGGCTCTAAAAAAAAAAAAAAAAAAAAAAAGAGAGAGAGAAAAAAAAAAAAAGAGGCCAGCTTTCTCAATGGCTTCCTGGCCAGAAAGAATTGCTGGCTGCTGAGCACTTGTGGAAAAATGCTCTATTGAGAAGTGTAAATGAGAATGGAATCTTTCTGAAAATCTGGATCCAACTGGGGACTATCGGCACTTCAAAATTTGGCCCTCTTTGCTTTTTGAAATACATAGCTCTTAAATGAGCAAAATCAGAAGTGACTTTTCAAAAGCCTCCTGCCTTCATTCCCCCTTATTCCCAGGTAGCACTGAAAATACTTGTGGTATTAATGTCAAGCATTATGCTTGAACCAGCAGAAAAAAAAAGGACGCATTTCAGTTGGCTGAATGTTCAGGTTTCCTCTAGATACTGTTTTAATAACAGACTTATTAGGAAATTCCCCAATTATTTGCATTGTCTTCCCATGTTAAAAGAAAGAATGTTATTTCTTAATTTCAATATTACTATTGAATAGGGATAGCTATTCCCTGCAGAATGAGCAGATTATTCCAGTCCACTCGGGGATTAGCATTATTTCTGGATGCAACATTTCCTTGGGAATGAATGCTAATATCATAACAAGTATTTGATACCGGTGTTAAAAAAAAAAAAAAAAAAAAAGAAGATAGACGTATCAAGTCATTTGATTACTGATAAAGAGGGAGCAGGAGATCAGCATACAGAGACACATGCGAGTTCTCCCATTAGAGAGAATCCTATGCAAAATGGAACAGTTCTGATGCCTGATCTTGGCAGAATTTAAGTCTGTGCTGATTTGCCGCAGATCTGAATGGAAGCAGGGCTCAATGACAAAGAAAGCAAAATTTATTTTCCATATAGCCACGCAGTGTTGTTTGACTTCAATAGGTGTTGCAAATACATGCTGGGAGTTAGAGTCTGGCTCTGTTAAAAGTCAGGGTTGCAGGAGATTGTGCTGAGATTGTAGTCAGGACAGATCAGATATTGCATGAGCAAGAAGGAAATACAAACCTCACAGAATTAACATATATTGTCACATCCTATTAAGGTTTTCTGGAGGGCTAGATCAGATTAAATGCATTGAATCCCAGTCATCTTACAGCATATGAAAATATTGTCATGGATAGAATTTTTCATTAGTGAATAAAATGCAGAATAATGAACAGTAGACAAAAAAGAGAGAAGATGTAAAGCCAACCAAAGGAAGGGCAGATGTTTAAAAAGTCTTTTGCTATTCAGGATTGTGATCCAACAAAAGCAATTATGTTTCTGCTTTCTCAATTTCAAAACAGCAGAAAAGAGCTTTGAGGTTTTTCCAGTGCTTATGGCCTATCTCCACACCGTTAACTGAACAGAAGGTAACATAATACCAAACATAGCCAAAGGCAACTGATTCCATGCAAAGCTTGTAATTTGGGACATCCAGTGAGTTAAAGGGGATCGTAATCAAGAAGGAGAAATATATATATTCAAAAATTGCCAAAGAAATCTATAAGAAGCCTAATTAAATTCTCTTACAAATCTGGAGGAGGAATCATAAAAAGTAAATCAGTGCCTACAGGTGGAAATTCCTCTTGGTAACTGCCCTCTGAGCCTGTGAAAAAGATCATGTGGGGGATTTTGCTGAGGAATGGCTGGCATGGGGCTGCAGAAAAACAATGGTCTTTCTTGGCAAAGTTCTGAATATTCTGTTTGTTCAAAAATTTATTGTGTTATTTTTGAATGGATAAATATCAGAGATGTAATTATAAATACAGTCTACCACACTCCTCTCCCAGTATGCCTAACCATGCACCTAAACAAAAGTCAGTGAGGCTGAGTATGGGAATATTCAGTGAATGCAGCATATGCATGGTGATAGAATGGAGAGGAACAAGATAGAATAGAGAGGGAAAAGATTCAATGCCAATCATTCTACACTGTGAGAGAAACACTTTCTTAATAATATAATACTTTTTCTGTGTTACCTGATGCACAAGGCCTGATGTAAAGAGATGCTACTGGCTACTCAGAGTGTGTGTACTGTGTCATAATGAAAAATGGAGAAGCTTGCATTCTGCCCTTTGTAGTAGTCATACAACCTATGAACACTGCCACTGAAAGAGGTCTGTGGTCAGGCATAAGGACATGCAGCCATAGCTGTTGAAGTCAGTGGAATTTTTGCCAGGGACTTCAGTGGGGCTGAGATTTGCCCATACAGTTTGCTTTCTCTTTAGCTGACTCTTGTTCTGCTGTGCTATTTAGACAACACAAGATGCTTCCTGATTCCTTGGCTCCCCCACAGTGTGAGCAGGAAGCATAAAGTCTCATTTTTGCAGGTAAGCAAGCAGAATTTCTTCAAGGCACCATAAGATGAGCATGGGCATGATCCCAAACTGTCTTTTACGAACCTAAAATACAACTTAGGCAGAATGTAGGTGCATACTGAGGGTCACACAGAAAATCCTGCCAATCTTGATTAGGTGTCTCCCATGCATGTATGTTGCTGAGTGGGACTTCCTTAGGTTCCCAGTATAGACCTTCTGCATGTGTCCAGCCACTCCTACCCACAGTCAGCTCAATCAAGTGAAAAGGATTGTAGTCTTCCTGAAAGGGAAGTTGCTGGGGTGTGTTTCCCCTGCGGCAGAAAGTGCTGAGATGTAGTGAAAGCCAGGAAAGAACCTGGGGCAGAAAACGAGGGTTCGGAGAACAAGGCTCTTGGTCCTGTCATGGAAATAAAGAAGCAGAGGCACCAATCACTGTCCCAAGATGCAGACTTCTGCCTCATTTTCCTGGGCCCTGTGTGAAGCAAAGTAGTGCTATTGCTTTTTTGTCTGGTTTGGTTTGGATTTGTCTTTTTGCAACAGGCGGCAGAAAAAGCAACAGCCTGCTTGTCTGACATCTTGAACTGGCCCTGCTGCAGGGCTACATAGCTAAGCCATTCCTGTTTTCTCTCACAAGCTGGGCCCTCCCTAACTCAGACTCTTGTGGGTCAGAACCAAGAGGCTTGCCTTGAAGGTGCATAGGACCAGAATGTAGGACTTTTAACGGCAACTGAGACTCCCCCTCCTCAGCTTAATTTCTGGGGCACATGGTGCTAACTAGAAGCTTTTGAACATGAAGCTGTGTAGTTGCATTAGCTTAGGATCAACTTACAGTAAAGCAGCTCCCCAGCTGGCTTGGAAAACAGAAGAAACAGGCTCACCTCTGCCTGCAAAAGACCATGTCAGCATAGTCTCATATGGTCTCCAGCATTTGCAGCCGCTTCCTTTCAAATGTGGCAACTGCTGTCTACCTTTTGTGTAATTGTCTGGCAGCTGCAACACTTTGGGAAATAAAAGTTTTCAGTTCTCTTTAAGCTAAGCTATGGGTTTGAAGGTCTCTTAAGAAGACTCTCATTGAGAGAGAAGAGGTAGCAGGGGACAGAAACGCATCACACTACACACTGAAGTGAGCCACAGTGCAGCTGGGAAGTCAAGAGCTGTAGAGCTAAATAGAGCAAAGACGAGGCACTGCTTTTGCAGTGTGTGTAGACAGGCATGGACCAAAAACCAGGGTTCAGAGCTTTCCATTCACAGTGGGAATACTCATTACCTGCACCACTCACAGCACTCCTTTCTGTTCTCTCTGGCTTTATGAGCTGTGCCTTCTGGGCTGCAGAGTGACCCAGCCAACACAGAAAAAATACAAGTACTCATCACTGTTCTCACTCTCACCTAAATTATTCTGATGAGACACCCTTTTCTATATTATTATAGAGTCTGCTGATATATAGCTGGAGTCCCACTTCTGCAGCACATATTCAACAGGCTGCTAGCTAAAAGTATCACCACAAGTCCCATACCAAAGGAAGAACAGAGATAAGCCACCTGTCCCCACATGTGTGACTAAGGTAGCTGAACACAGGACAGCTCAGTTTAGGCGCTGGCATTCAAAGATACAACTGCAGCTCTGATAGGGAGCAAAAGTCCACCCACTGGGAGATTTGGTGACACATTTAGCTTGCCATGCACATTCCTGAGGTATGTTTACATCAATGAGTATAGACAGACACACCTGCTCCATCTGTGATCCAGGCCAAATGGTTATATGACATTCTGTTCCAGGAGATAAAAGCTTGTGAGCTTAGGTCCAGTGCTGTAGCTGCATGGATACACACAGCTGTGGGAACAGGGCTGGATCACCACAAGTGACAGGAGCAGGCACATGCCTTACTGTGCCCATCTTTGCACAGTTTATTTCTAAGTGCTAGCTTTCCTCAGCTGATGTACAGGAAATTTAAGCTTTATTTCTATCTACATGTCTTGCCTATGCCTTAGCCCAAACTTGTGACCTAACCCAGGAATTTACTCACTGCTGATCTCTAAAGCTGGAATGCACACTGTCTAGCCTGAATCTTCAAACTTCTGGGTCAGTGGAGAGGCAGTCTGTGTGGACACATTCAAGCTGTATCGAGAGCCAGCTGTTAGCACAAGCACAGTGAGAGCAGTGGCTTAGGCTGACCTTTGCCTGGGTTATAATGGGCTGTTATAATAGCCATTTAACTAGTGTCCTGCATCCTTGAAAGCCAGGCTGTCTGATGACATGAAATGAGAGGTCAGAGTATGCGTCAAAGAACCTGCTGCTTCTCCCACAATCAGCAGTCATTCCCCCAGTTACCCGGTGACCACAGACAAGTATGGCTCTCAGACATGTTACACTGCTTCCCCTCCCCTCTTAGAGCTGGAGTAGCCCTGGGGACCTGCTCTGTTCTCTCTCCCTTAAGGCAACAAAGCTGGATTCTGAGATGTTGCAAGGAACCTCTCGGTCTGTCCCATGCACAGTGTGGTACTTTGCCACATTCCAAATATGCCAGCTGCAGAGAAGCTCAGGCTGAGAGACAAGCAAACAACTGAATGGTGGTGGTAAAAATACAAAGAAACAGCATACCAAGGCTCGCCCTCAACACATAGCCACCACTTCATTGCTGAGGTAGGTTGACTGTATGGACTCTGTTCCTGCTTCACTCCAGGGAAACATGCACCCCACTTCCCCACCAGCTTGCCTGACTGCACGCTAAGAAGGGGATATGCTCCTACTATTGAGTTGCAGTGTAACAAGTGGCATCAGTTGGGAATTGGTTTAAAAAGCCACCTCTTACTACCTCTCAGCTAGTAGTTGGTGCTTTCAAGCAGAGATACCTGCTAGAGTACATGCCATTTGGTCATAGCAACAGGGAGGTCACAAAGCTCATCATAACAAATCCACAGGCAAACATCTAGTGTATACCGAGCTTTAAGTTACTTGCTCAGCACTGTGAATTTTGATTCAAGAGCTAAGCACCCCCTTCCAGGTATCACATAGCTGGCATGACAACACCAAGGACTGCTATTAGGTGAGCTCTTCTGACTTCTGCTGATGAGAGTTAAGATGTGGATGTACTCAGCTGTGTCCACAAGTTTGTCCCCTTTCCTCAGAGGTTACTGCTCAATCAGTTTTGCAATTTAATGCTTTGTCTGATTGCTCCTTGACAATGACTTCTATAAGGTGATTCAGGCTGAATGAAAAGAGCCTTTGGAGCTCACCTCATCTGCACAGCTTCTTAGAGTATTCCAGCCAATTCGTAAAAGAAGTACTGGGTTCAGCTCAGAAGAGCTGAAAGGGAGCCCGTTGTAGCTTTATGCTTCTGGGATTCATGCTGCACTTTAACAGGTTAGCCATTGGCCCCATGAAGGTCTTGGGAAAAAAGAGAGAAAATGCAGAAATACCTCAACTGCGCCCCTACTCTGCCCCCACTAGGCTCCCCTAAATGGGTTCTGCAAGAACAGATGGCATAGGAATTGGCTTCGTCGAGCCAATTTGTACGAGCTAGGAACTCCCTTGTGCCAAGGGAATCCTCGAATGGGGAGATTCGGCAGCTCTCCAGCTCCTCCAAAGTGGGTCAAAATGATTTAAGAAGCTGGCCTGTTGCGGCCTCATTTCCACTGTAAATCGGCTCAAATACAGGGGATGATGGAGTGGTGAGAAGGCAGAGAATAAAATTTCCAAGGGGATCAAAATATGCCATTTTAGCTTTTGTATGTATAAACATGCATAATATGACATTTTGTTTAGACAGTTATTTAAAAAGAAACTTACAGTCTTTTTAATTAAAATGAATGCAAAGGAATAGGCTATAAATATGAACACAGGAAGGTAGGAGTTGACAGCACACAGCTTCCCAGACAATCTTTTTTCAGTTGTTATGGAGTATAATAAAATTTTGTTTTGCCTTGCAATTTTTCCATAATGTTTATCTTTGTTTTAGGTAACAGATTAACTGTAGGTGATGGGTTTTTTTTTCCATATATTACGTTATGTGTTGGAAGCCCTCGTTTTACAGCTCGTATGGTGAAAGAGAGCAGTGAATGAGATTACAGGAGGAAAGAGAGAGTGGATGGCCATGTGGGAAGACCATAGCTGGACTCTGGGTGTGATATACTATCTATACTTATATTACTGTTATCACTAAACTATTGCTGGCTCCAAGGCTCATCACCTTACCTTACCTCTGCTATTCCCCCCACTGCCTGCTTTACCCCTGCTTGTCTGTCCACCTAACTAGCAAAATGCTAAACAAGTTTTGATATTTACCTGTTTACGATTAAACTGCAAAATGGTCTGCTGTGTTCTGATCTAAATTAAGGTCTGCATTAAATGTCATAGCATTTATCTTTCACAGAACAAGACAGAAAGGACACTAATTTCCCAGGTACTCAATCACTGCCCCATGCCACTGGAGAACGTCTCAGGGAGCAGCGTGCCCGCGGCTCACAGCTCACTGGCAGCACTGAGGCGGAATCGTAAAAGTCAATTAATCATTAAAAGCTGTTACCAGGCCGTATTGAACCGCTCTGGCACAAAATGTTAATCAGCCCCACATCGATACCATAAATTCCTGCAAATTGGAGCGGTCGATAGCGCCAGATCGATGAGAGGGCATGAGACCTCTCTACTGGGCCCCACCAACATGGCCGCTGGGCAGCCACCACACCCCTCCCGGCAGGCCCCGCGCCCCGCGGTTGCCACGGTGACTGCATGTCGCCCCCCAGCCCAGCCTGCTGGGGCTGAGGCAGGCACTGATGCATCACTGCCTGTGATGGGTCTGTCAATAACACTTAGCAGGGGAGGGGAGCCCTTCCCGCCACGCTGGGGGAATTTAATGGCTCGAGGCGCCGTGTGCTGCCGCATACGTGTGAGGCTAAGCAGGGCCAGGGCAGCTGGTGCCCGGACAGACTGGCGTGGCTGGCGTTGTGTGCCATTAACCCGGGTGCTGCTGCGGGAGGAGTAACCCGGAGCTCCGTGAGTTAGGAAACTGTTCTCTACTGGGCTGTAATATGTTACTCATGAACGGCTATGGAGTTGTTCATTAATCCCCTGGGTCGATGTTTTCCTGTGGCCTCTGGTGCACTGCTGCCAGGCACCCATAAAATGGTACCAGAGCACCCAGGGCATGCGGAGGTGTGGGGAGATGGGAAGGTCACTTCTGCTTTGGTACCTGCCTAAGGCTTTTTCTCACAGAGCTGTCGCTGTTGAGACAGTGTGAGCAGTACGAGTGAGCTGCCCCTGCAAAAGAGACACTTTCAACCTTTCTTTCTCAAAGCATCTGCATGTGTTTGAGTGTTGGTTGCAGTGAGGTTAAGTCCTTGCTGCCCTTATCCCTAGGGCCGCAGCACGCTCCCAGTCTTCCCACACAGATGTGCAGGCCAGACTGGGACAAGCAGAATAGCCTCTGGCAGAGACGTGGGCACAATGGGAAGAACTGCATTTGAAGTGGGAATAAGGACTCGGTCCCTTGTGGCTGTCCTTGCAGTGCCCCTGCTGCCTTTTTCTGCTGCTTCTCCCAGAAGGGCAGAGATCCCTGCCTCCCAACCACAGGACTGTTGAAGGCTCAGCTGAGCCCAATCCATTTATCTCCCGTTACTGTTATTAAATCTGACCTGCAGTAGGGGAAAAATAGCATTTTTAGGATTGCAGGATATTAAGAAGCCTCTTTAGAGATGAAAGAAATGCCGGATATCGTTACTCTAGGGAAGGATTGTGTTCCACCAGTTTCATTGTCATTTAACGTAGAACATAAAGGTTAATGCTGAATAAAATAATACCCATGTTGATTATTTTAATAGCCTCAAAGTATAACTTTTCCCCTCGACTGCAGTTATCTAATCCATGTGCTGTACATGCACTGGCAGTTTTTTACTTTTCCACGGTGCTGATATGGTCGTTCCATTAAGTTCAGTGCTGAGAAGCTATTGTGTGTATCTCTAATACAATCTTTCCACACTCTGTGTAAAAATGGAAAATATATGGATCCACAGGCATGCTAATTCCCAAGATTTGTACGTTTTAAAAGATTAATAAAAAGGTCCATCTTATTATTATCTGAGTTATAGGAAACATCAAAATAAATTAGGGATCCTACTGCAAAGACATCCCCTATTCAATGTATTGAGGCAGGAAGATGTTATGAGTGTTCAGACAAAGGTAATACAGTGCCTCTATTTAATTGCCCTGACACCTTGCTCAGTTCCTCCAGCTATACTCTGAAAGCTAAAAAAATCCCCTCTCATTGTTATTAATTGTATTCCTTTTTAAATGTAATGTCATATCGCTGCAGGCTGAGCTAATGAAACATACCCATGTTACCAAAATAGGCATATTTCTTTTTGTACAACACATTCTATCAAAACTGTCTGCTAAAGACATTGTGTTAAAGACCTTTCATAGAGCAATATAAAGAATGTCTCAGCTACTCCAACATTTCTATTACGTGATTATTAAAATGCCCAGGAGGACTAAACAATATAGTGTGGATCCAGTTATCATATAAGACTTTAGAAATATTGTTAATTCCTGCCACTGATTTATGTTAATACTAATGCTAGATTACATGCTATGGCTACTAAACAGCCACAGCATGCCAATTCACACAAAGACAGTTTCCTTCTGTCTATGGGAGCTGCACTCTTCTGTTAAAATGAGAATCTGAATTATTTATCTCTCTTTATCCTACAGTAGTTCACTTGACCACAGTCACTTCTTTTCCCCCTGTTTCTACTGCACTTCAATGCATGTAAACATGACACAATAACAACTACAATCTTGATCTATTTCAGCCACTTTAAATCACATGAGATCAGTCAGAGGATGTAAGCAAAAGTATTGCGCAGTGCTGAGCAGGAGAGAAGTATGAAGTTTCCTAAAAGCTGAAATGACACCCCTATCCCAGGTTATCTTCGATATATTTAAATACAGGTCCAGTGTAAATCACAAACTGAGCAATATAGAACACTTCCTTGCTGATGGTTTCTGATGATGGTTTCCTTGCCTTGAATACATGCTGCTTTTCACAGCTCTAGCTGGGTGCGAACAGCTTCTCTGCAGCATGTGCACAGACTCCACTATCTCTGTGTGGGACTCCAGGCAAAATCATCAGCCTGGGTAGGATCAACTACTGGTCCATTTGGGATGTTCCTGTAAGAAAGCAGCGTTCAGTTCCACCTTCTTCCTAATCAAAAGCAGGGATGTGGCCAAAACTCTTCTACATGAAAGATGAGTACTGCGTCTGTGACGTTGTACAGCAGTCTGTGACATGTCTGTAGAAGTGTTTTCAACCTGTCTGTAACACCTGTTCTGCATTCATTAGTGCTGATTTATGCATTATTCATCAGAATAGTTCATTTTGCCCCCTTCGTATGTGGCACATCTATGTTTTAGTTGAACTCTTCATGTGATGCTTGTATGCTACTGCCCCACTGCCTGCTGTCTCACTGCATTTTGCTTGGCCTTGGCTCATCAAGACAGTAGGAATCCAGGCCTGCTGAATTAGTTCTGAGCTCCTTGCAGAGGCCTGGTTCTCCTGTTTTCAAAGTAAAGAAGCTTACGATACATCTAGGATGCTATCTAGCAGTAGGATACCAGTGTATCGCATTGCTGCTTCCATGCCTTTTGCAAGCAGCAGTGAAAAGTAGGATGTTCTTGGTCATGGCAGCCATCCTACAAGTGTCAATGTGGAGGCATGCAGGTTCCCACTGCATACTGCTCTGTGACCTAGGCTCCAAGAAGAGTTAGAATTTACAGTTACACATGTTGCTTGCCATAAGGATTTGCAGACATCCATTTTACCTGGTGGCAGAAGAGGTATGGACCATTTCTGGGCTGCTTAGGACCCATGATGGCAATAGAGGAGCATGTTGTAAATGAAAGATGATCAGCTATGGAAAGAAGGAAGATAGCATTTGTGAAAGTCCGAGCTGGTGGGGAAGGTGACTGTCATGATTCTCACAAAGTGCTGAGGGAAGGGTTGTAAAGGTTATTTGGAAACTGACAACCTAAATTACATTTTCTAGGCAATTTGAAATAGGAATGATGAAAAGCAGAAAGACTGCTCACAGGGTGGTATGTGCCATTTGTAAGACTTCTGTGCTGTGCTACCTGTAGGTAGGTATTGGATGCACAAAGCTTGGAGCCTGTCCAGGCCATTAGAAGACCTATATCACCGTTTTTTATGTATGCTTAACCTTTCAGTTACACATCAGTTGAAAGACATATTTTTTCCGCTGTGCTTTTAGCTGTTCTTGTCCACTGCACTGTTTCACTGCTATTGCCACCATATAACAGGACATACCATGACAGGTTTTTCCACAGTCCTTGCTTGTCCAAGGCTCTGCAGGTATCTCAGTTTGCCCTGGCAGTTAAACAAATCTAGGCCAACAGAACCATCATGCTATTCACTCTCCATCTTATTTTAGTGACATATCATTGCCAATTTCAGCTACCATGCAAAGCACTTAAGTTTTCACCAAGAAAAAAATGTGGAGTGGAAATAAAATGGTGCTTTTTTAAAAAAATAAAATTCTTTCCCCCTATTTTTTTAAAAGCAAGATGGTAGACTTTCTCTGTCAGGCTTGAGACCATATTCTGTATGATGCCAGCTAGACCAAGGGAGAATAGATGGGAGAAGTTTGCAAGAGGTGACTGAGGTGGCGTCACACAGCATGAAATCACATTCATTTACCCATCAGAGCCAAATAAGTGAAATTGTGATGGGTGTTTTGCCCACCCATTCTGTGCAGAGGGCCTGACCACAGCTGGAGATGTTGTGGTGCTGTACGTCTGTTGTTTTGAAAGTCATAAACCCTTATTATATGCAAGTCTTGATCCCAGTGTCTAATTTTTTTAGCTTGTCCTTGCCATTGCTGGCTCCCCCTCACCTGCACCTGCATCAAGCAGCCATCACTATGCTAATATCCTAGGAAAGCAGTGGGAGAAGAAATGCTGAAGAAGGAAAAGTGTGGGGCTTTGTTGTGAGAAGTACTCAGTACAAAAAGCGAAAGGGAAAGGAAAGGAATAGAGGGCCATGCCAGGTCAGGCAAGGTAAGAATCCCTTTAAAGGGATTGATTAGGCAGAATTATTTGTAAGTGTGACTGTGTGGAGTTTTGAAGCCACAGAAGTGGGTATATGTGTGTTATTAAAAACCAGGGTCATTGTAAAGACTTGAATCTCAACAGGAAACTCTTATGGTGAGCTCTGAAATGCTTCCTTCATTGGAAGGAAGAGATGTACACAAGGCCTTTGCTGCTGGGCAACAGAAGAGAGGACCTCAGAGTCTAACTGCGGCGTCTGACACAGTTGGACTCTGCTGCTGACCCACACTTCCTCTGTTTTCACTTCTTCCTCCATCTGGTTTGCTTTGCACACATTTGCTTGGCAAGCTACAGGTGTCTGCTGGCTGATGACATGCAGACTCCTGAGGCTAGAAGGGAGAGGAGAGGGACCTCTCTGACAGGGTTGGGGAAATGAACAAGGAGGGAGGAGCAGAGGTGGCCCAGAAAGAGTGCAGGCACCCAGGGTCTGTGTGCACAGGGTGGACTTCAGAAGTGATGCTGACCATGTACTCAGAACACCTTTAGTCTGAAGAGGCAATCACATAAAATGTTGTGACGCTGACCCATCATGCTTGGCTAAAAAACCCTCCCTTTCACTCAACCAAGGAGGCCCTGAACTATTCACTAGTGCTATTGATATGGTGTCTCAGAGGTGGACATCCTGAATTCCAATTAGTTGTAATAATTAGTCAAGTTCAGTAAAATACCCCAAAGATGGTATTTCAATTCAGGAAAACAGAAAGTCACATTTTATGTGGTATAAATTGGCCTAACTCTGAACCCTTCAGTATTGCTGTATTAATTTCTTTTATCTGACATACTGGTTTGGGTTACACTGGTTATCATGGCAAACCATTTTTCTCTGGGGAAGTAGAAGTCTAGAGAAAGACTTTAACCTTCATTATGGCAGTATAAACCGAGAGTAATTCTACTGAGTTTGAAAGAGTTATACCAGATTTACAGTGTAAGAAATGAGGTCAGAATTGAGTCGTAAAGAAAGATGTCATTTAGCATCTATCAGAGTTGATGAGGGCTTACCTTGTAATATTTAAAACCAGTGGTATTTTAGTCAGATAGGGAAATGCACTCTCAGAGTCCAATTTAACAAAGTCTAATTTCTAAAATGGAAGCCCAGTTTTCCTAATCTGAGTGACTTTAGATACACGTGGGAATATCAAAACATGATTGCCCTGAAACTCAATCTTCTTCTTTTTAATTAAAGAAAGAATCCTATCTTAGTCACCTGAGAATCTGAAAGATACTCTAAGTATCTGACACTAAGAGGAACTTTTAACAGATAAATTATGAGGACAAGAGACAAAAGCTACCATCAATAGTAAAAGCAAATTTAAAATAAAACTAAAGATGCTTTAATAATTCAGAAAAAAAGAGCAAATCAATCCTGATCTGCAAATTCTGCCTTCAATAAACCTACAGCTACTAGTTTAAGCTATAAGAAGTTGTGACTAGATCTACAGCTGACATAAATCAGCAAAGCTCTACTGATTTCAGTGGGCTCTACTAAGATAGGTTAGATGAGAATCTGACCCTCAATTGCTTTCTGATTTTTTTTCCCCAAATATAATTTTTAAGCTAACATAGAATCATGTAATAAAATCATAGAATGGTTTAGGTTGGAAGAGATCTTTAAAGCTCATCTAGTCTAAGCCTCCCCTGCAACGAGCAGGGACATCTTCAACTAGACTAGGTTGCTCAAAGTCCTGTCCAACCTTGCCTTGAATGTTTCAAGGGATGAGGCAGCCACCACCTCTCTGGGCAACCTGTGCCAGTGTTTCATCACCCTCATTGTAAAAAACCAAATAAAATTCTTTCTTATATCTAGTCTGAAACTATCCTCGAGTTTAAAATCATTACCCCATGTCCTGTCATAACAGGTGATATTAGAATTTCTGTCCCCATCTTTCAGATAAGCGCCCTTTAAGTGCTGAAAGACCACAATAAGGTCTCTCAGGAGCCTTCTCCAGGCTGAACAGCCTTCAACTCCTCCATAGGAGAGGTGTTAAAGCCCTCTGATGATTTTCATGCCCCTCTTCTGGACCCGCTCCAAGAGGTCCATGTCTTTCCTGTGCTGAGAGCCCCAGAGCTGGATGCAGTATTCCGTAGTGGGTCTCATCAGTGCAGAGTAGAGGGGCAGACTTACCTTGATCTGCTGCTGAAAAAGCAGTGTACACCCGGGGCTGATGCAGCGAGTGTTCTGCAGATACTCATGCTTCCATGGGGTGATGCCTGATGCATACTGTAGTTCCTCAAGTGGTCCATCAGTGCCAGGGCTGGTGCACTGGGCAGGGGTGACACAGCTGCCTGCAGGCCAAACGGTGAACAAGGAGAAGGAAGCAAGATCTGCTTTTCCCACCAGATCAATTCCCTGAGCTGCAAAAATTCATGGCCACATAAACACCTGGCTAAACAAAGCATCACGCTGACATGGAGCTGGAAATAAATAGACAAGTGGCTGGAAGGTAAAGAGCTACCTAAGGCCATTTAAGTAACACCAAATTTGTCACCAAATATGAAGCCACACAATCTGCTACACAATCTGACACACCATAGCACACAAAACCTTGTTCTACAGCCTGAATTACAGAAGCAAACAAGAAGGGCAGATAAATGGAAGAGCGCTGATATCCTATGCCAAACCAATTAAGCAGTCAGGCCCATCGGTAAAATTGTCTGGAAAGAAAACAGCTTTGTGCCTTTCCTGAGTACAGCACAAAGAGAACTGGGAATACTGTGAGGCTGGAAGGAGACCCAAGCCAACCAGCAAATTGCAGTGTGCTGGCTACATTGATTTCTGTTCTCTAGGTCCCCTTAGTTTTACAGCTGTAGAGTTCTCCAGATCACTTCCTAATAACTCTATAGTGAATGCTGTGAAAATGAAGCCCATGCAGTTTTTCTCCTGTTGATAGTGAAGCTTTTAAAACTTGGACATCCAGAAATACAGTTCTATTTTGTGCTGTATTCTTTTCTGCTTGCAAGCGTGGTTTATGGTCACAGCAATGGTAGAAGAAGGATATAATGTCCCTTATCTATTAACCATCAGGCTGCCATTATGAACATTAAATGGCTTCCCGACTGCTTCAAAATAAAAAGCGCCAGCAAATATTTAATGCTATACAATAATTAGAAAAGTCTGGAATTGTCTCTCATTCGTTAACCTTAATCATATCAACCTGTTCGCACACATTAGTGTATTAAATGCCAAAAGCCTGCTGGGAACCCATCCCTTTGCCAGCTGGTATGCACCGTGTTCAACCAGGACTCCTTTTTGTATGGGAAGCAATGAAAGAGCATCCACAGCAGTTTGACAAAAAACATAGAAACCAGCAAACACATCCGGAAGTTTCTGAGAACAAGCACACACACTGTGTGTTCATTCATTTTCTCACAAACAGGGAGATAGACAAGAGGATGTAGCCTGTGAAAACCATGCTTTATCTAGGACTGTATCATTGGGGCATCATATTATACTACTGCAGAGAAAGCACGTGGACTTCCAGTTTTCACCAGGAAGATCAGCTGACTGTTGGTCTGAATACACAGAGTGAACCACAGAGATTGGCAAGGAATTTTGTTACCAAATGTTCATCACCCCTTGAAGAAGTCACATGCTTTGTTGCACAGAGGTATCATCATTTTTCCACAGAAAGTGGAAAGAAATTCAGTATAGGGGAGGAGCAGACCAGCAAGTAAGGGGCCCAGAGTCATGCCCACATATGGCCCCTGCAGCCCCTGAGGGGCATGAGAGAAAGGGGGCACGTTATTGCTGCCTGGCTCCATACACATGCTCCAAGCCACATGGGTGCAGTCAGTCACCCTATTATACACCTTTCCTTCCCACAGCTGAATCACTTTGTGACTAAAAATGCAATAAATTCTGCATTAAAATCTTTCTCAATAAGACACAGCATTGACAGAAGACAAGTGGATGTCACATAATATTATTAGTGCTTTTTAGTCTAAGGTTAAATTTAAACACATGCACTTAAATTTTCTTAATCTCACCCTTCTTGTCTTGCTTCTTTAAGCCTTGCTTGCTAGTTTTGCTCTTGACCAATATACCAGCATCTATTTCCCTTCTACCGCTGCTTTTTCCTTGGGTGGGTGAAATGAGGTCTCTCTCAGCACTGAATTCTGCACTAAATAAAACTCTGTCTTTCTAATAATGAATCCTTCACATTGTCTCAGGGGCCACGTACACAATTAAGAACAATATGAAATTTAATTAACACAGAATAATAATAAGGGTATGAATGTCACAGTGAACCCTGAGTGAATACAGACCCCCACAGAAAATGGTTTGGGAACTGGAGTGAAAGCCAGCTGCTAACACTCTGGTCCCAGACACCCAAATGGCATTTCAACACCTGACCTCAAGCATCAAGGTACTGGAAGGAAAGAAAAGATGACTGTGAAGCAATTAAGACCCAAAGACTACATATCTTTATAGGCTAGTGCTAAAACAGAGAGTTGTACCCATAGGTGGTGATAGAAGGAGTGAAGTCTGGGCACTGAGTGCTCTGAATACTTGCAGCCTGCTCAAAGCATCACAGGTCACATCCAAGGGATATTGCTCAAAGGGTGCTTCCGTACTAGTCACTATGATGGTCACAGGCATGTCCTTCAAACTCCAAAACTCGCTTCTTGTCACATAAGGCAATGTCTATCTTGACAGTCTATCCTAGGTATGCCTGTGTCCAACCAGAGTGTACCCTGCAGTCCTGCAGCACACCCAGACATTGTTTGGGAACTCCAAAGAATACACATTAACCAGAAATGCAAGTACAATTTGTATTATAAAATACAAATTATAATACAAGTACAATTTGTATTATAAACCCAAAAAGGTTACTAGAGGATAAAAAAGTAGTGGAGAAAGGAAAGAAATAACTGTTCGCTGCTCATGTTTCCATTAGAGGAAAATGCTCACTTGCTAAAAATTAGATAAATCTTCGTTACAAAATCCAAGCACAAAGGTAGACACCTGAAGTGTGGTTAAAGTGTTTCCATTCCCTTACTTCTCCTGCCTTTCCTCCTCTTCCCAAGGAGCCAGCACAGCTCTGGCAGTTCACACTGGCTGAGAAATGGGCTTCTATTCCTTAGACTGCAGTCATGTGAGTGTGTCTTCTCATTTAAGCTTTTCCATTCTGTTTCTCTTAGAGACTGAGAAATCTGCTATTGGGGAGAAGAAAAAAAAGTGGGGAAGCTCATTAGTAATTTGTTTAGAATTTGAATGTCAGCGTAGTCACTTCTGTCTAAGTGACTGAAAAATGTACGAGTCCTCTGACTTTCGGCAAAAGATTCAGTGTTCTAACGTCAGAATGAACAATATAATTACTGTGTGCATGAAGACATATTGGTCTCCATATAATGAGGTATTCAAATCTGCTCTACTTGAATCAGATCACAGAGACATATTAAACACACATGGCAAAAGAATTCAGTGTAAGGGTAACCATGTGTTCTGCCAAGTCTTTCTATGCATGAATGGGCTGCCAGGGCACTATAGGCTACAGACAAAGCACAGGAGAGCTGTGTTCAGAGGTAGGGAAATGAGGTTGCGAAGGTATTTCCTCTTCATTCCCCCGAACATGCGAGTGTCTCCCATTTCTCTTCCTCTTTCACAGGCTGGTGCACCTCAAAAGCAATTCCACCAGAATTTACTGTAACAATATTGTATCATGGTTTCTTGGTATGGTTTATTACTGTGTATTTATAGCACTCAAGAGTGAGCTGGCTGCCTGAGAGGGGTAGCGATTGCAAAGGCTATTCTCAGTTTCAGTTGCAGAATTGTTTTCACAAGTTCGCAATACTCTGAAAAACATGCCTCTTTTTCCAGCGTTGCTGCAGCTATTTTCAAGCGGAGGTGCTTGAACTTGCTGGCTATTGGCAGCGTGTGTGTGTTTGATAGGTGCTGAGGAGTGATTGACATGTCGGAAAGCAGAGGCTTGGGCCCCTTGCTGTGCCTGAGATCATGTATTGCTGTGTACAATCAGGAGCAACCATTGTCAAAGCATGAGATGTCAATTTTTTGGCAGTGTTATTTCAACATCCAGATACTATGGAAAACATGGTAGGATGAAAACAGTAGCTGTTTTGCTTACTCGTAGAATTGTCTAAGCGTGGATACCATAGCAGATTGAGTTACGTCCAGCTGCCAAAACAGACATGGAGAATGTTTCTGTGGGTCACGGAAAAGTCTGAGCTTGAAGCATGCTGTTCCTTGGGTGGCTGAGCTGCTGCAGAGATCTCGCTGTGATAGACCAGGAAAACACAAACAAATCGAGGCCATGATCTCTGTCTTTATCATTCACAAGCGAGTGCGTGGTTATAGGGACACGCTTCTCTACCGAGAGTGCAGACTGACTTTAAAGGAAATGCTGTCTTGCTTTTTGTTCCCAGGGTGTGTGTGACATATATGATGTATTAAACATGTTTTCTCTGGATAGAGCTGCTCATATGCCTATTGTGTGTACAAGCATTTTCAGAGGATGCTTCTCTTTTCTATGTGCTGATGGAGCCAGAATTTCAGGGTAGCAGGAGTGAGCTGGGAAGGCAGGAGGAGTCCAGTCCTCCTTTCTTGGCAGCCACTGTGACTGTGCTCTGCAGAGCACTTACCAAGATGAGGATGGCAATTCGCATGGAAGATAGGTTCTGGGGAGAAAACACCACTTCATGTGGCTGCCAGTGATACAAACCTGGGAAGAGATTTATCAGGAGAAGCTTGGCCATTTTTAGGAAGTGAGAACTCACTGTTTCAAGGCAGAAAAGGGAGTGAGACCTATCTATCTCTTCAGGGAAGCACAGCTGCCAGAAGAAAGGTGTCAGATAGATGTTGTTACCAAACACAGTTTTTTAGAGGCTTCAGTGGTAGCTAGGGAAGGGGAGAAGGGGTGGAAAAGATTTAATGGGAATTGCATACGCAAATACATAAAGCCCAGGCTTTGTGTTTTATTTCACTTAAAAGATGGACTGTAGAGTTTGGTTTTGTAGAATCAGTGAAGTAAAGCTGCAGTTTTAGAAAAACCAAACCATTGATGGTTCCTACCCTCTTTTTTTTCATACAGCTCTTTCAAATCTATGTGAGGTTTCAAATGCTAAGCCAGCATTCAGATGTCAAACTCAGTTTTTAATTTATGTTTAGATGAATAGCTGAAACATGTAGAGCTAGACTACTGCAAGAACAGTTTTCACAGCAACATTCTAGTACTGAGATAGGCTATAACTATGTACTGCAACTTCATTGGAAGGAAAGCCTACACTGTGTTTTAGTTGGAAAAAAAGCATGTTCTGACTTTTTAAAAGCAAATGTAGTTAGCATTTAATTAGCACAATGGTAGATTTCTGCTTTCCAGGGCATTATGTTGCCTTTTAATTCACCAAATCTATCTTTGAAAGGTGTGGAAAATCAAAGAGAGACAAATAAGCAGATAGTTAAGCAGGATAGATATGCTGACTTCATCAGACAATGTCTGGCTGAAAACCTCCCTTTCATCATTATGAGAGTCAGTTCACATCCTTACCCTGTGGAAATGGTTAGCTTTTAATTCATTCAAGAGATGCTATCAAAAAAGAGGGAGGTATTTTTTACAATCTCAACCCCAAAATAATACTGCTAAACAATACATAATTCATATCTCTTAGGAATTCTGAATGTGGTCAGAAATAAATAGCAGCACAGGCATTTAAGCACTATTCTCATTGAAAAATGTAATTAATTGGTGTTATCCACAAAATATTTCTTTGAGGAGGGGAGCAGCATTGCTTTAATTACAAGTAATTGTTTTCAAAATCATGCAGCTCATAAGTTTTGCAGGCTAGACAGTGATTATGCATCAATACACTAATCTAACACCTTCATTATTTTAGCCATCTGGGTGTGATCATCAAACTTTGGAGTGTAACCCAGACAAGAAACCAGACATATCTCATGCTTCTATTCTTTCCAAATTGGTTTGTTTTGAAAGAAAAAGTTTGCACTGGGGATGCAAATTTCAGTGCTTTTGTTTCAAATGAAGTCTGTAAATTAAATTAATTTCCGATTGTCTGTTATTAGGTGATGACAATGGAAAGGATGTTCTTGTGACTGTGCGAGAGCCTGGTAGGCTCAGGACACCCCTGTATTGCAGCATTCTGCCACAGCCTGACTTTGAGTATAGGAGATTTCACTTTCTGCATTTTGTTTGGACTGCTTAGTGAGTGTAGCAGGAATCGGCTGCTGGAGTCCAAGCAGGCTGACCAGCTCACTGCTCTCTTCATCTGAGACCCCACAGTGGCTCACCCCAGCCACCTTTAGGTGCTCTCCTACTATACAGGAATGACTAAACCTCCTCCCACCTTGGGAATGCAGGGAGCCATTAGTGTTTGCACAGCTTAATACTTGATCTGTTGAATTGAAAGTAGCTACATAACTACAATTTATTGTCGTTACTATTATTGTTGTTGTTATTACTAGATAAATGCAGACCTGAGTTTGTTATTAATTGAGGCACTGCTCATCCCAGTCTGTAGTCATCCTACCTGAGATACCACATAAGCACCCATGTAAATCAAAGTTAAGCAGAGGATTAAGTACTGTCCTGCATAAAGATGGCTTAAGCACATGTTTTCCGAATCAGGGCACAAGCTGTTATTCTACCACTGTCTCTGCAGTAGGGCTTTTTCTACCTCATTAGAATGAGAGGATGCTTGCGTAAATTCCTCATATTGACATACAAGACTATGCCTGTCTCCCTGAGAATTTGGAGATTTCTTTCCTTTTCCCCCAAATTAATAAGTGCTGTCACCTGCATCGCTAACCACCAATTTGCTGCTTACCACTAACAAGACCCCCACGTAATGTAGCTAACAGTAGTATTTCAGAAATAGAGCTCTCATGTTCCCAGCATGTCTGACAAGAATACATTAGAGGCACCTGCCCCCAATATTTTGTTTTCTCTTCTTTTACATGGGAAGGAAGAAATCTAAAGTACTGAAATTTTCCCTGAAAGGAAAGTAATTGAGAGCAGGAATCTCTTTTCCCATCCTGTATCCCCTCTTTCAATCCTCTTTAGCCGTAGGGAAATTTTCAAAAATAAGTAAACATTAGAAACGTATCCATTGGGTAAAAACCTAAAATTATCTCTTTCTTAATAATTTTCATTTAAAAACCATCATGTAGCAGGAAATTTTTTAATTACATTTGAAACTATGAGACTGGCTCTGTGCTCACCAAGTCAAAGTCATAAATACTGCAATATGCTGCAAATATAGTGCAAATATTAGCAGTCTTAAAACAAATCCATCATACCCATTATCTGTCTGGGTCAACACCAGTAACAATGGTCCAGTAGAACCTCAGGACTGGTAAAATCTAGATGTTGCCCACCTCAGAGGATGTGAAGTGGCTCAATATGCTCCTGTAGCCTTTGTCTGAATTGCAAAAGTAGTTCTGCAGACTGTGGGATGGGCTCCTTCAGTCCTTGGCTTCAGGCGTTTGTCCTGTATACCTTGACACCCAAGGTGAATTCCTTGGATGCTTTCAACGTCAACAGAGGGAAATAGCTGTTTTGAAGACTCAATTCATCTGGTCAGATGGAATTCTCAGCCCTAGGAGGTGATGAATAGATACTTCCTAGAAATACCTATTTCTTTGTATTGACTTCAGAAAGAGCCTTGAGTGATGTAAGCATCTCGGCTGGAAAATCTGTGTTCAGTTAGATGAATCCAGAATGCTGGGTGCTCGGATGCATCCTGAGACTTCACATGTCCACTCAGCTTCTTCTGCTAGGCTATATCTGCACCCACTGGCATTAATTTTATTTGAACATCTTCTAATAGAAAATGACTGATTTGTGCTTTTATCTCTGTGGTGACGATGGTGTACCTGACAAAGTACTTCCATGCCCTGAATGCCTCTCCTGTTTAGGGTGATTTATGAAGTCTTCTCAGTTTTCCCTAGCAGTTGATCAGCAGGTTTGAATGAACTTAGACATGGATATAATGCTAGATCAGAATCAGTGCCGTTCCCATAAAAATGTCTAAGAATGTCCATTGACCAGCAGGGAAACTGGGTTGAGTCTTTTACGTGTGCTATCATGAAGTCAGCCAAGGCAGCACTGTTAATCAATAATTCTAATTTCAATGAAATCCACTGACAGTAGCTGAGAATATAGATGTAAAAATGTTTCCTTTCTTATTCATCTGAGAAATTAAACATGCTATATGAAAGAAGAGAATACCCAAACAGCACACCTGTGGGATTTTTTTCCATGTAATTTTTGGTGTTGCTGTCATGTGAAAAGACATGCTTCATTCTCCTTACAATTTACATGTGATTTCAAGTAGGATCTCGTCTTGTTCAATCTGCAAGCTCAGCCCAACCCTATGTTCAAATAATGATAGACCATTTATAAAAAGTAGCACAAAACACGCTGAATAATCAAACCTGCCAGAAAGATTGTTTAACACTTGGTGCAATTGCTTGCGTAGACTTGATCCTACTTCTTTATACATGTTTCTGCTCAGCTTTTTAGTAGGATTTCCATATACCTGGCTTTCGAGCACTTGGCAGTCCTAAGATGTTGCACAGAGTAGCTCAGAGAAATCTTTCTAGCATAAATGTGTAACAGTCTGAAGTTTCCTTCTGGCCTGTTTTCTTTAGTAAGAATCTAAATCCTGTTTGAAAAAGCTTCCCCTTTTTAATGAGGAGTTCACTTTATAAATAATAAGGTTGTATCCATTTTCTTTTACCAAGTTAGTCATCTTTTGACTATTTCATCTGCTTCTAGATCATGTAGTAACAAGGAATAAAGACACTTTATGGACCTGATTTTCCAAACACTTACCTCACTGTACACCAGGAGTAACTCCCTTGTAGTCATTAGGTCTGATTTCTCTCATACTTCATTTTTGCCTGGCTTCCAAAAAATGGGGGTGTGGGGAAGGGGTAACTTGGGCTGGGCAGCTCTTCTGTCCATCACTTTCTCAGGCTGCTTTAAGCTGTGGTTTACAATAGTGTTGCCATCCTCTGGGTTTACACTGGGGGAAAACAGCACCAAACATAAGGAGCCCAAAGCCTTGGCAATTCCCTTTTTTAACTTATGTACATGTTTTGTGATAATGTTAAGTTTTATTGTGAAGAAAAACACCCTGCACATTGAAATTGGCATAATTTTGGTTCATAATCTTTTGTGTTCACAGTTGTTAAAGAAAGCAGGTTGAGTCTTCACAAACATGTTAAGTTTGCTGGGGAAAAAAAAAGCCGCAGTGAAGTGACACTTTGATTATAATGAAAAACTTTTCAGCTGATTTAACAGTTCACTTTAGGCACTTTCTGAGCTGTGGGAATAGCAGTGCTTTAAAGATAATGAACATTGTATGACTGTTAATGAAATCCACATACGCATGCGTATATAAATACATAAACGCATATATATATATGTGGTATTAATTGTATGCATTTATCCATCTACATACACATATATTCTTCTTAGGTTTACTTAAAAAGGAATCAAATGGGCGGGAAAGCACTTTTTTCAAATGTGGATCTAATTGTCTTTTGTGCATGTTCTATAGATCATTACCGACTGTTTACAAACCTTGCTTGGAATGGCTTTACAGCAATAGAGAGGGTAACATACCTCCATTGTTTATAAACTGACAGCTCCTAATGGACCGTATTAGCTTTAACACAAACTATTAAATCCTTTTCATTAAATTCTTCTGCGCTCTATTTTGGAATCTCGTTAGCTCTGGGAAGTAGGTGCAAACTCCTAAGGAAACATGAGCACACATTGAGACTATTATAGATAATGTTTATTAAATAAGCCTCTGAGGATGTTTTTCTTGGGTTGCTCTCAAGCATTTTGAAGGAGTCATGTTCCATGTTTGAGGTCCCATGTTTCTTCCTCTTAAACTATGAGCAGCTGTAGCACATGACCTACTTCTGTACAACCCTGTAATGATTTCCTTCCTTCAGTGGCTTCAGGAGTCCCTCTTCTGCCCTGTGAAAAAAGGGACAAATATTTTAATCCAAGCAAAATGCTAAAGCAGGTTTTGTTGGTTTCAGGGAAGAAACTCAATACAGCTACATCACTGAGTGTAGGCCTCAAATTGGAACCATCTGGCCTGCAGAAGCACCATGAGATCTTTGGGGAAGGCATGGATATTTTTGCCTTGGGCTGTAACTCATACACCTGCAGAACGGGTAGACATGTTGGTGGACAAGTTGGGCTCATACAGCAATACAAGCCTTCTCTCACGGCACTGTGGCAGTGCTGGAGTTTGGAAATTACCCTGACATGTTTAATAAATGCAATCACTGTACTGCATGCTCTCCAGATAGCAAATATTCAGCTGCACTCACCGTTAATTCAGATAAGTCTGCACTCCAAGGCCCGTGTCTTTTTACCTTTCTCACACAGACAGACTCTTTGAAGGCAAAATAAGGACAAGGGAAGGAAGACAGTGAACACAAAACATGCATTACATTTTAAGGCTGCCTCTTGCGGGAGGTAGCCTCATGTGATATTCATGTGAACTGGATTAGATTGAGAAAAGATTCTTGTTAGCAAATATTACAGCTGTTTGGGAATACAGAAAGGTAAAAGAAAGCAGGTGTCCATGCGATCTAAAATAATCCATCTCTCCTGGAGGGAGGTTTGTAACATCTCTAGGCTGGGTGCAGAAAGTAAGAGAAGCCACACGCAGACTCTGAAGGTCATGACTCGAAAAACTGTCAGAAGGAGGCAGTGTCCAAGTCCAGATAGAAAATGAAAATGCACATCACAGAAGCAGGAGAACATGCATCCTTTGACTGAAACATTATATTAAACAATTAAGATCATGGGTTTTCCTGGAGCTCTGCACAGCGCCCAGCTTTCTGCCTACAGCCTGGCGGATGGCAGAGCAAAAGACCAGAGCATGACATTTGCACCTTTGTGATCTGTGTTTGCAAACGCTATTTTGCACCTGCAAATTTGTGCCCTGACCTTTCAGGTGCTCTTCAGACAAAACTCCCAGCAGTCCCCTGGGGCTAAAAGGTTAAGGCCCACATAGTTGACATCAATACTGTGTTACTCTCTTTTCAGCAATACAACATACACGGCATCCTAGGCAGAATTTCTAATGCTGGGTTAGAAAACATTGCTGTTCACATCCAGATATGCTGGAGGGGAACAGGGTTTCCCCAGCCTTCTCCCTCCACATAAAAATCACACTGACTGTATCGGCCTTTGTTTTGGGGAAGTTTACAGCTCAAATCTCAATCTGTACTTCCACATACTCCCGAAGAAGTCCAAAGAGAACATTTTGGCCCAACTCTGTTTTTAATGTACTCTATATTGCTAGCATCTGGAGTCATGTACATGGGCTATCCCAGCCCTGAGCCAGGGAGTAGAACAGACAGAATGTGCACAAAGATCACAGTCTAGTCCTGTGGGACCCAGTATCCTGAGCACTGTTGGCTCCTGTTGTCTTCTCTTTAGGAGGTGTTGAGTGTTTCCAGAGCCAGATCCTCAAGGTGACTTTCCACTTTTTTCAGAGAGCTAGACTGGGATAGGGATAAAGGAAGACTAGGTACACTGTGTAAAAAGTTTAGATGCAAAATCCCTAGCTCTCCTCTCCTGGACTCCTCCATAAATAAGAAGCAGCTCCACAGAAGCTGACAGAACAGTGCCAGGGTAAAACAGATCATGGAGAGAGCAAAACCAAAGTATTTTTTCCTGAGATAAAGAGGCATTATGGAGATTTTGTAGAAAGTCAGTTAAATGTAACAGGAATAAAGGTGGAGCTGTCTTGAACGGTAGTGCTCTGAAATGGCCTCCTTAGCTCCTAACTCAGTCCCATTTGATTTTGGACAGGAAATCTGACATTAGGTACTGACACATAAGAATGGTGGGACATAGCAACTGTTGCTGGAGACAAACTTCCTTCTGCAATCATATTTGATTTGCTTTTGCTTTTGACCATACCTTGGTTCACCTTGCTTTGCAGCAACTCTTCACTGCTGTCTGCACAGCCAAGCTAGATTTGCCTAATATGCACCTCCAACAGTTTCCAGCACTGTTTCAGCAACAAGATGAGAGTTAATGAGGCTCAACACACTTCCTACCAAACTTTGTGGGGAAAACCCCTTGAGTGAGAGCAGGAAATCCATCTTGTAAGAATTACAATGTGGTCTCAGTTCCTCAACTAGAAGCTGAAGAGAATATTGATATATTTGCAAATATCAAACACTAAATGTGGGGGTTCTCCAGCCAAATTTCCCTATGGCTCAATGGGGCAATTTTTCATTTCAGTGTTGTTTAGATTTCTGAAATAATTTATTAGACACTTCAAGAATATTGAAAATTTTCTGAAGCCAGATTCTGCTACCTCTATTTATGCAGGTTGTGCACAGGCAATCCTGCTGCTGCGAGGAAATAATGCCGTATTTGCTGTAAGGGAGGGTGGGCAGAATCAGACCCTTCCTAAAAGCCTTCTGAAAGCTGGGGAAATGCAAAAGGGCCTAGGTTTCAACAAGTGCATTTTGACAAATAACTGAACTGCCGTGTGATCCCAACCAGCAAACCAAGGAAGTTTAGCACAGCCTTGCCAGATACCTTTAACAAACAGGAATTCCTCTATCGCATTCTGGGAATAACAAAAACAAATGTAAAGGAAACCTTTAAGAGTGGAAGGCAAATACAGCTGTGAACCCGTGAGGTGAGGTAAAAGGATATGCAAGCACATAAAGAGAAAAGTGCTTTCCCTGAGCAAGTTTTTTCAGTCACCTGGCTCTTCCCGCTCTCCCTGCCCCAGTCCCAGGGGTGATGGTCCTTGCAGCACACTTTTCCAGACACACACCAAACCTGACACATGGGCCGCAGCCGCAAGCCAAATGTCTGCTTCCAGATGTGCCTGCTGGCCCCAGCGGAGCTGCTCCCCCGTCCCATTGCCTGTGACCCCAGGTTGGCAGCTAAACTTTCCTGAGATACTCAGCAAATAAGAGGCTGCCCAAATACTGATCCTTCCTTAGCTCTGCCCCTGCTCTGGTTTCTAACAAACACCAGGGAGATGCGCCCTGTCTCCATCACATTCACAGCACTGACTGTCCTCTCCCTGTTCGTGCTCCCTGTTTTCTTCCTGTGGAAACCATGGTATGGGACAGGAGAAGGAGAATCCATTTTAAACACAGGTCCCTTCCTGCACATGGCCAGGATGTGGCCAGAACATGCATCCAGATCCAGAAGCCGGTAAGCACTCTGGGGCCCCATGATTTAGATGTCGTTGAAGTGCTGCTGAAGGAGTCATGCATATGCAGTTTACAGAAACGAAGCTTTTTTATGAGATACTTTTCCCTTTCCATCAGTAAAGGCAATAGAGAGCTCTTTCTCCTCCACAGCTTCAGGCCGTGGAGTTCATTTTCAAATGTGCACAGTCTTTCGATATTGACAGAGTTCCAGCTATTGATTTTCTTGACTCGTTAATAAGTTAATATTTACCATAAACATCCTGATGAGAAAATTAAAAAAAGACATTTTCAAAGCAGAAGCTGGGGAGATAATAAACCAGACACAACTTTTAAACATATCTTTAAAACAAGATTTTTAAAAGCATTAAACCTGCCTTCCCTGCTTAAAATTAGCGGTAGAAAGAAAATATAAAAAAAATCCAAAGCAAAACCCAGAAGGGTGACAAGCAACTTTTATTGTTGAGTTCATTACTGTGATTATTTTGGGAGAAAACACATTTTTCCCTCAATTCATGAGCCAGAAATGAGCTCTTTGGAGGCTGTAGTAAAAAGATCTCCTTAAAAATGACTGTGGAAAGATGACTTTGCTAGAGAATTCCAGATGGTTCAGCCACATTCAGATGCTTGAGAAGCTTGATTGTGGCACAGCTAACTTTCGGTTGCCCTCATCAGAGCATGGCCAAGACCAGGATCTCCCAGGAGCTAGCATCCCACCAGCAGCGGCACAGCGATGGGCCCGGGTGCCATGAGCAAGGATGGGAGTTTGGCTATGATGGTTGTATTGTGGAAGCCTGACCAGATGTTAATGTGAGGCACTGACTTGCTCCCCTCCAGCCTGCAGAAACCAGGGTGCAGGTTGCAGCCCCAAACCAGGCTGGGGGGTCCCGCACTCATTTGTCACTGCACTGCCCTGAAAATGGCAGTGGAGGTAACTCTCCCCCTTCCCCATTCCCCAGCCCCATGCTGGGGAGAGCTGCAGACAAGCTCACCGACAGTGAGGGCAGTGCATGAAAGAAAACACACAGCCGACAGAGAGCCGAAATGCACATGGCGGGGAATAATATTTCATTTGTGTGGTAGCGGCCCTGCGCGAGCAGTGTAAATAAAGCAGGTTACTGAGACGTGAATATACCACTGTTTATAAATACGAGCCCTTCTGCCCAGAGACGTGCGTGAGGAGAGCTGGACACTCGTGAGGTCACCCCGCTGCGTTTTATGATTTACATAAATCATGTCAACACCACGAGCAGGAGTGGCGGGTGAACGGGGCCGCATGAAGCGAGCCATTCAGCCTGCTGTCACAGGTCTTAAAACAGGTAGAAGCTGTTAACAGGCCCACCAAATCTCTTAAAATGCAGAAGGGATGAGGGATAATCCAGCCAGGGAAGCAAAGCATCCACACATGCTGCACGCCTCAGCCTACAGAGGCCTTCCCGGAGCAGAAAGTCTGCCAAAAATAGGCCAGTGGCAAAGCCCAGGAGCTAAGCTTGTTATTAATGTTCACCTTCACAGAGGGTAGTGTGTCCCACTAAGCCACCGCTCTTATGAAGAGTATGCCTGAGCCGCCTAGTGAAGGCGAAGAAAACGCCCCATGGCTGCTGCGTGTGGGACCCTTCCTACCCTTATTTACCAAGCACATGGAAAATGTGATTTTTCTGCCAGAGGAATCAATATTCTGGGACTAAACGGAAGCCCCTCAGTAGGTTTGTCTTGCATCCAAGTGCCTGTGGTTCAGGGGCTGGAAAGGAAGGCAGAGAGGGGACAGACGCAGTCAAGTGGTATGCAGCTTCCCACAGATTTCGTTTGACTCCCTGGGAGCTCCACGTCTAACAGGGACAAAACTGCAGCTAAGGATAAAAGTGGCAGAGACAGTTTTACCTTTTCCTTGCCATGTGTTACTATGGGGCTGTCCTGATTTCTGAAGACAGTAGCTCCTTTTGGTCCAATTTGCCCAGCTCTGGATATAGATGATGCCATCAGGGTGGGTGCCTGAAACACTGAGGATCTGGCTCACAGTCTTTAACTCTGCCCAAATTTCAGCTCTAATAACATGTAATTACGTAAAATAATTGTAAAAATTACAATTACACATGAATCGTGTATAATTATGCAAAAGAAATGCGAAAAATGTAAAAGAGGTACAAAATCCTTATGATACACTGCTGGTATATGGACATGTACTATTCACTACTCTTAAATGCAAGTTGATTTAGAAATATTTGACCATAAATCAACTGCGTTATCTGTGATTCCTGTTGATCTACAGCTGTGACACATTCTTAGAGAAGAACAGATGTAAATATCAGAGAAATTTGGGGAGTGTTCTGGGAAATGTTTCTGGAAAATGTGGATTTGTCAAAATCAAAGCCTTAGGGAGGAGAGGGGATTTTTTAATGAATACACCATATTCAAATACAATTGAAAAGTGTTTTTTAAAATGGCCAAAATAACCTTTTTCCTATACTTTCAAAGAAAAGATGTAATTCCTAGACTGATAGCAAGCTGCTGTTTTGAAATCTAAGTAAATATACACCAAAAACATAGGAAAAAAAATAAAGTCAAAACACCTCAAGGTTTACCAAAGCCCAGTATTTCAGAACTAAATTATTTCTGATCGAATCTAAACTTTTGTATTTTATCCTTTATATAGATATATATTTTTTTTTTTTTCAAAAGTTGCACTTTTGGGACCAATCTGAGACAGAAAAAGTTCTTGCAGTTATGCAAAATATGATAAGAACAGAAAAGCATTTTCCTTCACCTTTGCTGATCTGCAAAAACATGTTTTCAGCAGGCCAGAGACGTATCACACAACCTCTAATATCTTCTCTAGAAGGGGCCTGCAGGTAATCACTCTCATTCTGGAGGGCAGGGAAAGCTTCTGTTTCCCAAAAGAGCAATGCGGAGATGCCCTGCAGCTAGTGCTTTTCCCCTGTACACAGAGGTGGCATCGTAGTGGGGTCTCTCCCTAGCACCGGGGGGTGACCTCTGCATCCTCGTCTGGTCAGATTCACAGCTTGGAGAAGCAGGTACCTGCTGCTCAAAACAAAGCCCTGACTAAATCCCAAAAGATCTGTTTTTTGATACTGTGCCTTCCTGATGGTGACTTCTTTTCAGAGGCAATTAAATGTTAAGCATCGGTCTGTTAAATTTAGTGGCAATTTCAGTTGTAGGCAGCATCAAGTCAAGGACAATTTCCATTTCAGGTCAGCTTTTATTTCATGTTTTGAAACTGAGAGTGCTTTCTGTTGAAGAGCAGCTTTAGTTTGACATAATATAGGTTGGCCTGTTTCTCTGTGGCCCTGATCCTGCACCTCAGAAAGGACCCCACTCATGGCTACAATCCTGTTGGAAATCAGGTGTTTCCAAGCAGGGAGACTGAAGTGCCTTGAGCACCGGCTGCACTTGCTGTGCATGCCTGTGTCAGTGTGGAGAGGTTTATTAGGATGCAGGGGTTTTCTCCCTTAAAGCCCCCCACATTGGCAAGACCCTTTGGGAGAAGAGTCATCTGCAAGATTCAACTTCGGATGCAGATCCGGATCAGAACTCCAGCGGTTTGCGAAGGTATTTTGCTCACACATGTAATTTGATTCCCTGTGACAGTGGGTGTGTGTACCCACTTGTACATGTCTGCATAGCCATACTTCATCTCTCTACAGGCAAGAGCTTCCCTGAGCTGCCTTCCTTAAGACTCAGGTTTTATATTACCAGGTAAATTTCCTTTCAGCTTTATTTGCATGGAGCAAGAGTGACATTCTGTGGCCAGTTAGATTTATGGCAGCATTCTCTCCCTCTCTATTTTCCCCTCCCATAAATACCTCAGGGTATAAACCATCCTCTGATAGTCTTTTGTTTTGTTTGTGGCTTCTGTTACACTGTGTGAGAAATAAAAATAGAGAAATTCTCAAACACATTTCTGTAGCATAAAATCCTTTGGGACTGCTTTACCACGAATTCCTGACATTCAGATGTCTATGTACTGATTATTTTTTCATGAGAGCAATGCCTGATTGTAATGTAAGTAACCAGAAGCATGAGGAGCCTATGACACGTTCCTCAGGCTCTGCTCTAGCTGGCTTAGCCTGTTGTACTTGGAAGGGATGAGGAAACCATGTTCCAAAACCCCATAAAAAAATAAAGCAAAGCGCTGTTTAAAACAAAGCAGTGGGGTTTTTAGGCACTTATGTGCTCCAGATAATCCACCAATGACACTAAATTGAACTCATTTAGCTGTAAACATGGTATTACGTTTGACAGTTTCCAGTGGTAAAACACCAGACAGTCCTTGCTGAGAAAAGAAACAATATGCAAGAAGCAAAGCTCATCATAAGAGCAGCCACAAAAGGGCCAGCAGGGGAAAAAAATACCCAACAAAACCCCAGCATTTTTCAGTGGTTTGGAATCACAACTGAGCTCAGAGACACATGGTACCAAAAGCAACCTGTCTGGTTTAAACAGTGGAGAGCAGGCACTGGAGTTTATGTTGTTCCCCTGTTTATTAAAAACTGATGGGAGCACTTGACAGAAAAATCAAACTTCTGGTCATGGCTCATTAATCTCTGTTGTATCTGTCAGATATGTGTGTCTAGAGTTTCAACAAGCTCTAGAATCAAGATTACTGCTGAGCTCTGTTGTTTTCTCTAATTTTGAATGAGGGGAAATGCTGCCAATCACCCTAGGCGAGAGGGAAGCATGGGGCTACTGCTACAGCCTTTTGCAGTGGGCATCTCTCTGTCCCATGGTTTGTCTGATTTCAGAGGCAGGGACACCTCTCTCTCCTCCTCACCACATCCTGAGTGTTGGCTGGCTGCCTTCTTTCCCTCTCCCCTGAAAACTAGACTTATCACTCACCACCAAAGCGCATCCCATCAGCATTAAGGTTATGACAAGGGCAATTCCCGTCAGCAGTGGATGCTCCTTCATCCTTGGATTCTGCTCTCACACACAAAAGTGTTAATCGCATTAATCTGCTGAAGACAGTGGAGCTCCTCCAGTGTAAAACCAGGGTAAGTGATGGGCTCAGCAGGCCTAGAGTGGGCTCAGCAGGACTGAGACAAATATGGTATGAAACAATTAGCTGCAGATGGTATAGGAATCTTGTTTTCTGGAAATACAGATTTTGCCTGGAGATCTTTCTATACATATTGGATTTGTCAAACTGATAATGACTTGAACATTTGGAGAGAGAGGATAACCCACCGCAGGGCCAGATGTAGCTGTAATGGGGAGGATGGAGGATGTATATTAGCCCTGAAACATGGCTGTCTCCCCATCACATCACCATAGCGGTGGGAGGATGGACGAGGCCCTGAGCAGAGCAGAGCAAGGGGGCTCACCCGCTGCCTTCCCTTATCTCATTACTTTTCTTATTTGCATTGGACATTGCTCATTTTATCTGCTTGTTCTTTTGTTCCCCCCCTTTCTCCCTTTTTAATTATCAGTGACATCATTTCCAGAGCTAGCAAAACTGCTAGCACTTCAAGGACAGGGGACAAGATTTAGCTGCTGCTTCACTTGAGTGCAAAACAGAGGCAGTTATGAGTGGAAGTTTTCAGCTCTGCAAGCCAGAAGACAGGCTGGGGACTCCTTTCAGTCCTGATACTGCTAGCAAGGGTTCTTTTTCAGGCATGAAGTGGATTCACACAACACGAATATAGACACAGACAGATATATAACAAAGAAGATCTGATGTTTTACAACTGCAGATACACCACAGGCAGGCAGCCTGACCCTCACTGCTCACAATCTGTAAATGGCAATAGCAGGACCGTGTAAAAGGCATGTTTGCCAGCTCCCTTCTCAATGAAATACATGGAGTTTCCCTCGAGGGGATGTCTCTCCTGCCTGCCAAAGTCTGCCCTCAAGATCAGCCTTGCCCGCTGTGCCAACTGTAGGCTTGCAGGCATGGCTGCAGCAGCGTGGTGCTTCAGATCATATGGAAAACCATATTCTCAGGGATGCCCTGGTGTGCTGGAGAGCCTGCCTGAGTGGCAGTCAGATGGACCATGAGCGGGCAGCAGGCCAATGGCAAAGCAGAGATTTCCCTTCTCTGTTCTGCAGCTCGCCACCTCCGAGATGCGCAGGTGCAGCCCTGCATTTCAGCTGTAGCAGAGCTTATTTGTGCAGAACACTTCCCAAGACCATTCTGAAGACCAGAATTATCAAGTTTGACCTATTGAGAAACAGAATGTCCTGTTAGATCTTAACGGAGAGGGTGAGTCCAGCTGTGCACTAATCTACCTGCAATATGGTGGACTCTTCTAATTCCAAGAGTAAATTTGCATTGTCATAATGTTAGCCCCTACCGCTTAGAATATTTTTCTAGTGGGGTTTTTAGAATCTGGATTATTTGGCCTCTTGATCCGCTCATTCTTGCAGACATGTGAGCAGCTCTACTAGCTGGTATAACTTGCTCAGAGAAGCCTGTGCAGATATATATGTATTTGCAGCATTTCTGAAGCTTGTCTGTATTTAACACTTAATTTTTTTCAATAAAGCAAAAGTGACGTAGGAGCCATTTTCAACAGTCGCATCAGCACTTAAGCCCAGATCCTTTAAGCTCTTCAACTACTTAGATATGTACACCTCAGTGGAAGTGTTTCAGACTCCTCGGTGTATTAGATGAGTAGCTTCCACTGATATCTGCCCCAGTTCCAGCTTCTCCTCAGTTGCTTAAGTTGTTCCTTTGGGATTTAGATACTAAGGTGACAGGTACCTAAGATACACAATTGCTGGATAACATGCATAAGGTAAGGATGAGTGTTTGAAGACCTTGGGATGCAGGATCATCCTTAGCTGAGTGAGAGCTCAGAAAAAGGCTACGTGGTTCTCTTAGGCATTTCCTGGCCACCAGCAGCCCTGGAGTAAAATTGTCAGGCAGTAAGTGCTGACAGGGGCCCTTAAGTCATGAGTATGAAATTTCTTATGCTGATATAGAGGAATCATGGCACAGGGAAAATCTCCATGCTAGTCAGTTTTCTGGGAGATGACACATAGCAGTGAGCCTCCCAACAGAGAGCACTGCAGGTCAGCTTGGATGTAACTTCACTGAGAGCAGAGAAGGGACCCACAGACCAACTTGACAGAAATACAGGTTTGTTTCATTGAAATAGAGAGTGGGGGCATTTTTAATGGCAACCTGTGAGGGAGCAGGACTTTGTCCTCCAAAAAGCTGCTGCAGCTGCTGCCAGGCAGGCAATAGCTGAGCATCCTTGTTGGGCTGTATCACTTCCTAACTCTGTGCATTGGTCAAAGACACAAACTATGAACCCAGGATTCTATATCTTCTTCCATTCTTTTGGGTGGTAGCTTTTTTCTATGAGACACAGAGAAACCTGAGGTTACAGACTTAACCCGAACTCTAGTCTTATCTCTAGGACACTGAATATACAGAAGACCTTGGTGTCCCGTACTGCACAGTGTGGCAGCAGCATTCTGTTTCTTCTTGAAAAGACTTTGTGTCTCCCTGGAGGCAATAACAGAATCACAGAATGGTTTGGGTTGGAAGGGACCTTTAAAGGTCATCTAGTCCAGCCCCCTGCAATAAGAAGCCAAGAAGTTCTCTTCGTGATGTGCTTTGGTGATGTTGCACACCACAAATACCATTTTAAAGCAGCCACCACATTCTTTGCCTTCACAGTTTACTTTCTGCTATCTTGTGCTGGTAATTTTTTTGCACACATCTGTTACTTGAACAAAATAAAATGTTGTTTTCAAGTGTGTAAATATATAAAAATACTTGTAGTTTGCTGGGCAGGTTAGTGGAAAGCAATTACAAATGTTTTCGTGCTTAGCAAAATGTGGCTGAAGATGTTATTTGCTATGAACTGCAAAACCAGAAAGTACTACAAACTCTTTTGTCATATGAGACAATGCATTACTAAATAATCTTTTTATGAAGGGAAAGCTAAAAAAACCCAATGATAACATATTCAGCTTCATTGAAAATGCAACTTTTCCCTCTGCATCTCTGCTTCTACCATCAGCCATAGAAAGCCCTTCTTCTTACCCCAGAATATATCAACTGCAGGTCTCAAAGTTAACTCATTTGTGAAATGTGCTTGATACCAAATGAATGGATGATCATAAAAACAACTTTCCTTTTTCCTGGAAACAAAAAACAGTGATGATATGTACTGCTTCTGTTTTCAGCTAAAGACTGTAGTACCCGATGACTAACACAGCCGTAACAGCTAGCTGCATCTGGGTTAAAAAGTTTGGATGGTGTGAGCTAATCTTTAAAAAATGCCAACTAACTTTTATCTCTTTAAATCCTGTTACTGCTCAGTGTATTTCCTGCTCATGCCATCCTAGGATGGCTCAAACATGCCTTAGACATGTTCATTAAGCATCATTAAACTGAACGAAAGGCTAGTAACTATCTTTGTCATGTCAGAGGTCAGCTTTTGGGATGTGATCCATGATTCACTGAAGGCAAGGGAAGATGTCTCGCTGATTTCCGCGGCCTTTGAACTAGGGGCCTAGTGGTTATTTCCTTTTATCTGCATCTATTATGGCCACAGATGAAAGTAATACTGGTTAAGAAAAAGAAGAGAGAAGACAAATTTTCTGTTTGGATAAAATGACTTGGCTTTTCATACTTAAATGCACTTTTCTCCATGAAAGCAAGATGTTTGGATAACAATATTTGGCTAGCTATGTAACCTGAATACTGAACAGATGGAGAAGAAATACATCTTTTTGTTCTATATGATTGAGATGGCTGTAAAAATAATCTGCAGGGAAGCCCTGGGCTTAGCTACAGACACTTGCATTGCAACACTTGGATATTGTTTTAAACAATTTTTAATTCAGTATCTTTCAGAATCAGCTACAAATGAAATTAATACACTGTTGGATCTGAGAGTTTTTGGCAACAGCTTTGAGGAAGAAAGCATTTTGATTTTGTGAACAGCAAGACCAAAATCTATGCGTGATGAACTAAGTACAGAGGACATTGATATATCTCTCCAGAGACAGTGACAAGCTACCAAACAAGATCCTGAGTGCTAGCTCTTGGGTTGGCTTTGCTTTTCTTTCCCCTCCCATTATATTTTCTTTCCTGTAATGATAGCAGTGTAGCTTAAAACTTCCACAATTTCCCACTCTAATCTTTGCCACAGAATCTCAGACACTCAGTGGGAAGAGAGAAACACATCAGTGTTTCACAATGTTAAAATGTCACAAGCATTCAAGTATTTTTGGTGCAGGAACATCTATAAAACTACACAATTCACTCAAGCAGGACAGAAAAGAGCAGCCTTGCAATGCCTGATGCTGTTTCTTGAACACTGGCTATCTTAATGGGGTCAGCAGTGACATTTATCTTGAAAGCTATCCAGTGAGGAGGGATGTTCTCACAGTCTTCCTCACAGATGGTGAGACCTGCCAGCAGTTTTATGGCTCAGCAGTGAATGGCTCTGCAGCTGTAGGGGCATACCTGCTGGAAGGCTGCTCCACTGAAACAGCCAACACGTGCTTCAGAAAACCTCGGCGCCGCTGGTGGGTTCCTTTGTTTAATCTTCCTCCAGCAAACAAAAAGTGACTTGGCTTCAAAACAGTGGGAGGGAGGGAGAAAAATAAGGGGAGAGGGTGCTACTGACAGATTTAGTCAAAGTCTATTCTTCTCTGGTATTTCTCAGAGTAGGGGTCAATGGTTTAAGTACAACAGGCTTGATTCACTGCCTGGATGAAGCAGATGGGGCAGATCGCCAGGCAGCGGCTTCCAAATAAAAGCGGCGGAGGGCAGCTTTAACTTTTCTTGCAAACCAAAGGGCCATTATAATAGAAAGTGGGACCTGACCCTGCTCAGCCTTCACTCCCATCTGCTCCGGAGAATTCCTCATGCAGCAGTTTCAGTCAGAAGCGCCTCCTGAACCAGCCCTCTCCTCCTCTGCCAGCGGCCTGGAGATCCAGTACAGGAACTGGCAAACAGTCTTCTCACAGAGGGGGAGTACAACGATTGCCTAAGACCATCCAGCCCTGGTGTGTTATCTTATACTCTCACATGGAACCCACATTGTACTGCTAGATGAGGTGTTGCAGCAGCAAATAACAAAAGATACTCTTGGCTAACAGAAACAGTCTAAGCGTGAAACTACAGACATCAGTAGGAACACAGACATGGATAGGAAAATACAAAGTAAGAGGGAGCTGATATTGTTCAGCATTGCTGTCAGGAGCCAGTTGCCTGATTGCTGCTATGTGTGCTGCAGGCATCATGATGCTTCCAAAACGGCGAATGAGGTAACTTTACAGACCTCTGCTGTGTGAGTTTCTCCCAGGCTTGAGCAAAAGGGTGAAAGTGTGTATCTGGAAGAGTCATAAGTGGGCAGTAACTGTGGTTTCGTGACAATTAGATGCAAGACTCAAAATAATGGCAGTGCTGATAGGTCAAGTAGGAACACAGTGAAGATCCAGGAAAATGGAAATAAGCAGTTTATGCCTGTTGCAGTATAGGAACCAAGATGAGAACCAGAAAGGAGAAGCAAAAGTACACAGTCAAGCTGCAGTTTAAAAGAATTTCTTTTCATTTTTTTCAGTAGAAGTCAAAATGTATTTCAAAGGCACTTAGAATTCCATGATCTGACTGTGATGCTTGCACTACTATTATCCAAAAACCCTTTCCCTTTTCAAACCTGGAATAGAACCGAAGAAATCCCTCAGTGACATGACAGAGGAGTACCTGGAATTAACACACAATGACAGCTACTTCTTACTGACGTTTTTTGCATTGGTGATCTCTGAGCATCACCATTAACCTACAGAGGAGGTTTATGTACCTTTTCTAGATTTTGAGAGGCTCTGACTTTGAGGTACTAGCACCCATATTGTTCCTTAGGCTTTCCCAAAGCTTGAGTTATGATTATGCATACCTATAACAACATGCAGATCTGAAGAAAGATCTCTATCCTATGTATGGAAAAGTGAGAATACATTTTTCCATGTCTCTCTGGGGACATGGATATTATCAAACAGACAGACTGACAGACAAATAGAAAAAAATATTAAAAAACATTACACATATTTTATGTCCAGAATATTCCATGTTAGCAACCTGCATTCCCATAATAACATTTTTTTATTTGCTGTTTCATAACTTTTCAGTTCTTTCACACCAACATCTGCTTGTTTCTTGAGTCTCTGACCAAGCACAGCATAAACGCCCTTTGTAAGTCCAACATCTACCATCGCCTTTGCTTTCAGCCATGAAGCTTCCTAGACACCAAAACAAAGCATTCTTCTGCTCATGCTCAAGAGTTTTGCTTTGATACATCAAAAGCTAGGCAGTCAGCTCCCACATAGTTCAGTGCTATACTAATCCAAAAGAAAACTAACTTGCCCATGTTCAAAGGGATTCTAATTTGGAACTCCTTTTTCCATGGAAGTCATATATGGACCAGGCTATAAGTAAATATTCACCCACAATGTATAAAAAAGTGCAACCAACATATACAGGGCTGGGAAAAGGGAACAGTGATGAAGGAGTCTGATTTTGTGGTCCAGGGACACCAGGGATTCCCATGTTGGGGCAAAGTTGTTATTTCTGTCTTCTGCCCTTTCCTTTCACCTTATCATCAGTGTGTAATTCTTCAATTATCCCTGGACTGCTGTGCTGAAACCTTGACTATTTTGACTTCAACTGATTTTGAAGAACTGGGACAGAATGCAGGTGTGACAGATAATGAGCTGTAACTATAAAAGCAATAAAAAACACAGAAGGTGCCAGTTATGCAGTACAGTCCCATTAACACATTACACTGGAAATCTTAATTTTGGAATTTCCGGAGGTAACTTTAACCATACAATCTTCACATAACATTAAATTCCTCTTTGCATAGCACCCAGGGTGGGATCAGCAAGTGTAGCAGGAGCTGACATGTGGGCTTCTGGGCTTAGTGACTTTAACCTCTGCTGCTAAACCATAAAGATGGGAGCCAGGAGAGAGTGCCAGCATGGGTTAAGGTAGCATATTCTTTCTTTGTCTGCTACTCACACTCTTATTTTCACAGCAGAAAAGGAAGATCAACAGGCCTGAAGGAAACTGGATGTGTTCCTGGAGTCAAAATAAAATAATGAGACTTATTTTGAGTATAAAGACACATATGCATACACGGAGGCTGGGAGTGAGGAAAAGAAAAATACTCAGCATGGATGTTAAGAAGAGAAAAACAGTGTCTGCTTTGATGGTTAGTATCTGGTGCCCTCTTCTGCACCCATCCATATTTTAAAGGTTCTTTAGAATCAGGAGAAGAGCATCTGTCTGTTGTCCATTTCTACATAGCAGTGCTTTGCTGCTAGGGGCAAGGGGTCATCCTAGCAGATGTCAGGCATCGTGGTGATGGAAAAAGTAGAATCTTTCTTTTAGGTGAGAGGAATGAGTTTGTTAATAGTGAAAAAAAGGCTGTGAATAGAAATTAAAAAATGTTTAACTGAGATTTCATTTATGACATCTAAATTATTATATTAATAAAAGTAGGCTGTATTTTGATTATGACTGAATAAGAAACATACCATGTATATAAGGTATATAATCAGTTTAATCACATGCTGATCCCAGGACAACCTCATCCCAACGTTTTGTGAAATTACAAATAACATATAGCGCACACAATTCTTCATAGTAATTTAAATGTCACTTTGCTAAATGAATTTGAAGACAGATTTGCACTTCTTGAATGCAAAATCATTTCAATATTAATTTCTATTTTTTCCATTACTGAAGGATAATTTTATGCTAGAATTTCAAATACTTAAATCTAAAAGGTTCACTAATTCTGCTCTCAGCTTTTGAGTTTCAGTGGTACCAAATTCAACTGGAAAGCTTGCTAACTACTTCTATCATTCTACCTTGAACTTCACTTTATGTGCAGATGCACAAAGCATTTCAGTCTTACAGCAGTTCTCTACCAGTCTGCCACAGTCTGGGCAGCTCTTGTTTCCTGCAGGATTATTCATTTATTTTGAAGAGGGATGATATACAGGTTATCACTGTGCCAGCTCACAGCTCCTCCACTGAGAAATGAAGAGAGCAATATCTAAATCATTGGTGTTGTTACGAACGTGTGACAAGCCTCAGGTTCCTGTACAGCAGTCCACCTGAGCCCCTGGCCCAGGGCAAGGTTGCTCTGAAACATCATCTGAGCAAGAAGCAGAAGGCTGTGGTCTGGTTTTACCCTTCCAGGTATGTCTCTGTTCCTGTTTATTGCGGTTGACTTCATGAGAAGAAATCCATCTGACATTTTAAGATTTACTTTCTTGGATACATAGGTTTGAGCAGCTGCTGCTAACTTCCCCTACAGTTTTGAAGTCAGTTTGTTTTCAGTCAAGCTAAACCTTAAAGCCAAAAAAGCTCGGGTGACTATATTCCACACAGAGACATGAAAGGAATTGGCCAGATTTTTGAGAATTAAAAACATTCAGAGTTTTCATCAACTCAGCACCTTCAAAACTCAAGCCATTCATTTAAGTGAGCAAATATGTATAGATTCTCAAATATAGATTCCTGTTTTGAAAGGCCGGCTAGTATTTTCAATATCCTTCAACAGTGAACTGCCATGCTTACTAACCTGTCCTACAAACTGTTACCTTCTTTCCTTTTTTCTAATTTTGGGACAGGGAAGATACATCTTTAATGCAATTACTTAAGTTTTATACCTATGTAGATGATAGGTAGAACAGAGTATACTATAGAACAAAGCTCAGATTGCCACTGTGAGCAGACACTCAACCTTAAAAGCAAGTGTCGATACAGTGCATCCAGGTAAGCTCGTCCCCAAATCTGACATATTATTGTCACTAAGCAAATCTGAGCAATACAAGAAGACTTGCTACACTAGAAGATCTGCATCTTATTGCACAGGACTGCAAATCCCAAATGCAGGGGCATCTCTGCAAAGCTAACTTTAGCTTAAATGTTGCCCAAGTTTAACTTGTACACAGGATCCTAACTTTGGCATGGTGAAGTCTGGAATGTTAATTGGCTGGCCTACTAATGGATGCAGCCTAACAACTGATCTCCCTGAAGCAGGGACATATGTTTACTCTGCGGGAAAACTTCGAGGATATACAGTCCTTTAGTGCCTTCTGCTCATCTAAAGAGGTCAGCCTTTTCTTATAAGGAATTAACAGGGGTGTTTGTTTTGTTTTGCATTGTTTCAGTTTGTTTTGTTTTGCAGCTTGCTCCAGTAAAGAAATCCATAGGATACCCATCCACAGCTCTTAGTATGACACACAAGCATAGCACGGACAAAACAAACTCAAGTGTTATTTCACAGTGTGGTTGCTTTCATGCAAACAGAGCTAATACAAACAGAGTAATTCAAGCAGGGATAATTCATGTTAACTCTTCATTGAAGACACATCCATCAGTGGTGCACAGGAAGTGATTTTACCCTTGCTTTGTTTTCACTCGGGTCGCTAATTAAGAGAAGTTAATCTAAACAAGTTTGAACTGGATTCACCGTCAGCCTCAGGGATTTTCTTCTAGTTTACATAGATCAAATACAATTAATTGATGTAAATTTTTAGAACTTTTCTAGTGAGGACAAGATCAAGTGCAGTAGCAAATATGAGCACAGACTGCAAAAACATTCCAGAGCTCACAGCACCTCTTTCTGTGATGTCTTATACTTTTATATCTTATGACTGTCTGCAACTAAGTAGAGCTGGCCATCCAACAACAGGACCAGTCAGGTCACTGAAATATGGAGTTGCCCTTTGCTTGTATTTGGATAACTCTGATGGATAAAACATTGTTCAACATTATTAAGGAATGACATCCAACATTTTTCCTCCATACACAAAAAATTGCAGTCTAGACTGAGAGGAGGCTTTCTGAATTGTTTTTTGATTCTCGATTTTGAAAAAAAACCTCTTTGAATTTAATACTAAATGAAGGCATTTAAAATTACTAAACCAAAGCTGCACTTCAAACTCAAACAAGGATGAAGTAACAGTGGAAAGAGGAAGGACATTCTCTTCCTGTTACCACTGTACATACAGTTTTTGAAGGTGATTAACTGTTGTATGCTCTAATATTAAAAGGATTTTTAAAAGGCAGTTTATTGGAAGGATTCCTGATTTAAAGAAGTGCTTCAGGAAGTAATCAGCTGTTTTACTATCCTGTTGAGATAGCTATCTCTCTGCCACTGTAAGCTCAAAAATATTCATATCTGTATAAGCAATGTTATGGCATACAATCTCAGAATAAACCGTGTGGAAAGTGGCTTCTAACATTGCATCATCTACATAGTAAAAATATATGTCATTAATAGAACGTACTTACAAAGACAACAAACAAGTATCACAGGTAGACTGCCTAGGAGGAACAGTCTTTATTACCATGCCATCATCATATTTCTCTAACCTGATATAATGAAAATAGCTTTGATGAGTCAGCTAGGAACATGATTTCAGAATAAAAACACTTGGGTCTTCTTTTTCAGCATCAGTCTATGAACATTGGATGAACTGCCTCAGCCTTTAAACTGCTTGCCTTGTGTCACACTGCATCAACTGAAATAAGCAGAGGGGCTGGTGCTAGAAGTTTTAAAGACTTTTAAAAGGAGGAGTTTTGCCAGGAGTGAATTTCAGAGGAATTTCACTGAGTTTGGAAAGTGTTCTTTGTACCAATTAATTTCCCAGGCTGTTTTTATTTTGGGTCTGTCCTTACAGATTTCAGAAGCTGGTTGTTCTACCAGGCCTGACAGGCTCTGAAAAAGACCCTTTCCAAAAAAACTCTAAAACACACCTATTACATCCAGAACCTAAAAACTCTAGCAATGTCCCCAGTCCAAAGGTCATGAGGAAGCCACTCTGACCTGCTACCAGTGGTGGCTCAGCACTAGTCAAAACACCATTGGTATCTGAGGAGAAACAGCTCAATACATCTAATTCTAAATCTGTAAGTATTCTACTTAAATACACTGATAAAAGTATTGACCCCAAAAGTCAAAGTGTACAGCAGCTGAATCCTGAGAAAATACCTCAGATCTCATCTGAATAGGATGAGCTCTGAAAGTCTGTGCTGCCACCCAGCTCCCCACAGATAAGGGCAAATGCCACCTCACCTGGTATTAAGCACCTCCACACCTCAAGGGAGACTGTCATCCACTTCTAAGCCCAGACTAGTATGGACAAAATTTTGGTGGCTACCAGAACATCCCCCAGCAGAGGCAATACCTGTCACAGGGATCTCAGTGTCATTATGAAAGGGAATCTTAAAGCCATTAGAGGTTTTCTCCTAAATATGCCTGAAGCCAGGGCACAGAAAAATTACACTCCTTGGCCTATGTCTACTTCATCAGAGGGCAGGAGAGAAGCAGATAGAAGGCAAGGAAGGCCTGGGCTGGAACTGAGAAGAGAAGGCCCGAGGGAACTTGAGAAGGAAGCACTGCTCCTTGCCAAGCAGAACACAGGACCACAACTTGGTGGGTTTGGTTCTGCCAGTACTCACCCTCTAGCAGAGCAGTAGGTAACTCAAACCTCGCCTGCATCCTAGGGCTGAAGCAATATCAGATTATGTCATGGTGCTTTGCTATACTGCACGCAGTTCTGACAGAAGGGTTCACCCCAGACCTGCTAAGCTGTTCTGAAAGCTGCTACTGGCTTCAGTGGTGCAAGTGATTCTTGACACTCCTACTGAGCCAGTCTTTCAATTTATATACTAGTAAATTACATAGTGTCAGGGAAAGTTCCTGAGCAGAGGAAGTCCATCAGATACACTGTAAAATTACACTGTCAGAATAGTTCCAGGCACAGCTTTGGTCTGTGCCAAACATGACTTGGCCAAGCGTAGTTCAAGAATTAGTACAGCCCTGGCACCACTTCTAGCAAGTGGTTTGGATGTGGCTGCTCTCTGCTGAAGGGTAAGAACTTTATTACCATAATTGCAAGCCTCAGTTGGTCTCAGTGCCAGAACAGGGCTCCAGGATGCTTTGCCTACCACCAAACATAGCCTAAGTGCCTGCCAACCAAAGACATACTCAGCCTCTGCAGAAATTTAGGATCAGATGTGATATATTGCTCCCCAAAGGTCTGGAGACACTGAGACGGTGGAAGATGACACCCACTTCACTTGCCCTCAGAACTCCAGGGCACTCTCTGACATGCCTCTGGAGAGCGGTACCTCCTCTGCATGTGCTGCTATTGGCCTGAGTTACATTTGTTAATGAACGTGAGGTAAGTATTGCTTTTGGTAGCTACCAGAAATGGAAACAGAAGTACCACAGAACATGGGACTGCTGCTGTACAGGCAATACGAAAATGAAAAGGATTATACGTATATCCACTCAGGTGCTCTTTGCCATAGTTGCAATTTTCAGATGAGAGGGTATGTCCTGCTGCAGACTTAACTTCCAGTAAACACAGATATGGCTGTTAAGAAATACATACTGTGGCCCATAGAAGGTATAAATCATGTGCCTTACTACTATGCAATAGTAGAGTCCTTTTATTTAATTAATCAGTGCATAGGGAGATTTTTATTTTAACATTGAGTCACTCTTTAACCATTAGAGCTCACTTCCTGATTCCTTAACTATTAGAACTTCACTCCCTGGAGAGAAATATCCCCAGTTATCATAATTATTATATAGTTTAGCTCTGCAAATTTTACACTATGCATTTAACTTTTGGCAACACAAAATGTGAAGTTCAAAATACACGATGTGCCTTCTAACACAACTTAACCTATTTCCTAGCTTTGCACAATTTTTGTACTTCCAACAGGCATTTACGCAAAACCTTATAAGAATAAGAGCTTTTATTCTCAGTCTTGTTTATTAAGGAGTTTTGGACATGCACTATAGCTCCCTTTCTCCCATAGGCTTCTCTCTCACCATCATCATCTGTTTAATTTTACTCCTAAATTTGTAGTTGGAATTGTCACTTAAGAGAAAGCCTATTTTGTCAACATCCTTGGCTGTTTTACTCAGCTCTGCTTCTTTTATTTTCATATCTTCCCTTTCATTTCTTTAAATATTGACTTAGAAATTCTTTAAGTCTTAACTAAGAAAAAAGGCAGGCATCTTTACTGGTTTGTGTTAGAATTACTCATAATGCACTATATATGCCATTGCAGTAAAACAAATTTAAAAAACAGATTTTGATCTAAATCAGGAAAATGTACCACAAATAGGTCCTAACAGCTTGTTACCAGAGAGTGAGAATATTGCTGTGGCACAAAGGTTTCTAGATTTTTCCAAAGACAAGTAAAATAATGAGACAGTGGTATTAAAAGGAAAAATCTTGAGACATAGTATATGAGGAGAGGTTTAAGAATATAGATTCATTTGGAACTACTCAAAATATTATCATATTCCAACAGTAATGTTTTTACAGATTAAAATCATAAGTATAACTGGCAGTCTAAGGAGAAGTTATTTAGAGCAGATGAACCATCTTCTTATAAAATTGGTTTTGATTCTTTGAAAACATTTGGCTTCCATCTGCTACAAATTATAAAGCAAGCACAAAATAGGTACAAAAGAGAGAATATTAATTACTCATTTTATTCTTGTGTTTGATTTATGGATGTAATCTTACTTGTGTTAGCATAAACAAACACTATATATGTTAGTGCAATGAGCATATTTTTAAATAGAAAGAAGATACTTCCCTGCCCACTCCATTTGACAGCTCCTCTTTTGGGTCAGGTTGTTTAGATATCTTTCATAGAATCACAGAATCACAGAATAGTTAGGGTTGGAAAGGACCTTAAGATCATCTAGTTCCAACCCCCCTGCCATGGGCAGGGATACCTCCCACT